>JAUTXW010003384.1:0-57649 GCA_030620095.1 Kuschelorhynchus macadamiae | reverse complement strand
GTTATGTTATGTGTGGCCTGGTTCAGGTTGCGTATTGCTTCTCGCATCGTGAATATGCAGATATGATATTCGTCTATGGCTTCTGCAATGGGGTCGCAATTCAAGCGGTCGCGGAGTACCAGCTTCATTTTCCAGATAGAAGGGTACCAGATAGAAGAGTTTTTCAACAAGTTTTTACTACTGCTGGAGAATCTGGGATGTTTCCAAGTGCGAAAATTGTATCTGAAAGGGAATCGGGACCCAACGTTGAAGTAGAAGAGGCTATACTCAATGCCGTCGAAAATGATCCGAGCATAAGCACTAAGCGGATTGCAGATACTTATCAAATTACACAATCGTCTGCTTGGAGAAATCTTTACATTAATTGTTTATACCCATTTCATTTACAACGGGTTCAACATTTGCAGGAGGGTGATTTTGAGTTGAGAATGCAATTCTGTAACTGGATTAATGAAGATCGAAGGTTGTATAGGTATGTTTTGTTCACTGATGAAGCACAGTTCACGCGTGATGGTATAAATAAACTTCACAATGAACACCGGTGGTCCTATGAAAATCCTCACGCTACAGTAGAACATAATTTCCAACATAAATTTAGCATTAATGTGTGGTGTGGAATGTTAAATGGTCATTTAATTGGTCCATTTATAATCGACGGTAGTCTTACAGGAGAAAAATATTTAAACTTTCTTGAAAATCTATTAGAAGATGTTCCCCTTAATGTAAGACAAAACATGTATTTTCAGCATGATGGAGCCCCTGCACACTACAGTTTACTTGTAAGAGATTTTTTAAACCAAAACTTTCCAAACCGATGGATTGGTCGGGGAGGTCCGTTTAATTGGCCACCTAGATCGCCAGACCTTAATCCTTTGGATTATTGCACCGAGCAACCCGAGCTATACACCATAGAGCTGACCTGTGCTTAGAAGCAAATGGTGGAATTTTTGAAAATTATAAAACGTAACCTAGATTTTATTAAAAACAACTTAATAATAACAATTTTAATAAAAATTAAATACCTTTTGTTTAGTTTATGTCTGAGGCACTGAATACACACCTCAAAAAAATGTGTTAGTCTTTCATTTCAAAGCTTTTGTGCCAAGATGCGTTTAAATTTGGACAAAATAACAAACTTTTAAAATTTTGCGATAAAAAATTACATGCGCCGAAATTGTTTTAATTCCAAATATCTCGAAATCGGTTGGTCGTATCCACTTTTAATAGGTACACCTTTTTGACGTAGAAATGGCAAGGGAATAATTTGTTTTACTCAAAAATGTAATACAAGACTGTACCAAAAAGTTGTGATTGTTCGAAGGAGTAGAAAGACATGTAGGTGGCGCCCCCTACAAGTAAGAGCAATACTAATATTAGATTCGAATTTGTCATACCAAAAAACCCCCTGTATATCAATTTTATTATATTTGAAAAACAGTAATATTTAGACAAAAACTGACCACGTCACTGGATTCTGCGTAAAAAGTTCTAAAAGGATTCGTTTTTATCTTTTTCATAAGCTCTCATTGTTTTGCATAGCCTACTAAAAAATTTTGAATGCAAATTATGAAAATTAGGATTTTTGTTGTTTTTTATTAAAATAGACTCATACTGTTATATATTTCTGAAAAGCTTGTAAAAAGACAAATTAATTTCTTGGCAATGGGTACCTGAAAATGTAATATTTTCAATATCGTCGTGTAGCTCGGAAACTAAGAGGGCTATGAATATTTTGTTTGCGGCATCTTTCGTGTCACAAAAAAGTAGTTTAGGTTCTATCCTTCAAAATATGCGAGATACCCCGCAATTGCAACCAAAACGGGACACCCTGAACAGACGTGTCTATAAATCCATTGGACAATCTTTGAACCTATAATAGACGTGACGACAGTGGCGTAGCTACACTCCTGCCGGGGGGGCCATATAATACATAAGCCCAAGGAAAACTATGGATGATCCTGATGATGATGCTATGAATAACCTGCGGAGAGAGGAGTGAGAGGGTGTCTAAAATTGGTAGCTTTTCTACTGCGTGACGAGATCAAACACTGTTCGACCGTATTTAAGAACACCACTTTACTACTATTTTGTCAGATCTGAAACTTATCAAATCACCTGATCTTATTTTATGTTGTTTCTTATTTTATTTTTATTTTACGTTATTTCTCTGTTAAAATCCAGTTTTAAAAGTTTTATTTTAGAATTTCTCTATACAAATTTAAAAAGATCATGTCAGTTTTTTAAGAATTACGAAAACTACGTGTTTTTATGTTTCAAAAAAATAAAAGTGGTTTCAATAAGATTTAATGGAGAATAATAATAAAACTAAACTTTGATACATTCTACATTCAGCATTTAACCACTAATTAAAAATGTTTACGACTCCAATTCAACAATTTAATTTACGGATTATATTGCTATATTAAACACAATTAAACTATCAAATACTTTTTGCTTAAAAACATGATGATTGCAAGGATGATGCAAAATATATGAAACCACTATGTACAGGGTGTCACATTTTCGATAATTTTAAGGGGATCTGGCAAAATTGATGATTTATGAAGTTTTTTACGTATAATTCAGTGGCGTTCTTACTTTTTTTCTATCTGTCCCAGCTTTTGAGATATCACATAAAGTTATTTTTTCAATGGGACACCCTGTATATTTTTTCTTGGTCAATTCGAAATTAAATTACCTTTCCGACGGTACCAAACACTTAGTGTTTGGGTTTTTGTAGTATATTAATGTTATAAATATAATCACTTTTTCATTATATTTTCCTTGTGACTGCGGTAAACAAAACAACTGAGCTTTTTATTTATATCTTTAGAGGCGATTGATTAAATTTCTTGTTTAATAACCACAAAACCCACTTGATAATCTCTCTGAAGCAACTGCAACTGCAACAAAATGGCACTTTTAAAAGCATAAATTGAAAAACAAACGTATTCAAAACCTGCTTCGAGTCGACTATGGAGCTCACGCAGCGACATTTAAACTTATTTATATGGAGTAGGCTTTGGAAACAATTGTTTGACGCCATCTTTTCTTTGAGAAAAATCTTATCTGCATGGGTACTTCCAAAAACCAAGGCCAAAGTCATATAGAAAGCAAAATAATGAAATAGAATAAATCAACACAATCGCATATTTTGTAGCGAATCCAACTTCATCTTCGAGGCAGATTATAGAAGAAATAGGCGCCAACAGAAAAAATAATGAAGAAGGTATTGAAGAAGCTCAAAATTTCGTCAGTACTGCTATAGGAAGGTTCCAACATTACATCCAGGTGACGCAGAACGTAGACGGAAATTTTGATTAATGGTATTTGGACAACTGCCGGAGAGAAAATAATTTCTTCAGAAAAGCAATATGTACAGATGAGGTGCGCATATCTAGCGATGGAATATTCAAACGCCATAATAATTTGTATTGGGCTAATGAAAATCCACATATTACCGTCGATCGAACACAGAGTAGTTTTGGATTTAACAGCTGAGAGCTATATTGAAATTCTGGTGAAAAACTTGATACCGAATATCCAAGGCATGAATATCAGTTACTTCCAGCAAGATGGCGCTCCAAGTCATGATGCCCGAAGAGTACTTGAGTTTCTATGTCGGCATTTTCCCAATAAGTGGTGGGGTACAAATGGGCCGGTAAGAGTAGCCACCTAGGTCGCCTGACTTTACCCCATTAGCTTTTTTTCTGTGATTTATAAAAAATATCACTTAAAAAAAATAAGAGTAATACTATTTAAGAATTAAAAACCTGTTTCAGACGTAGTTTGTGAAAAGTGAGGTGATTACATATATTCAATGCCCTTAGGGGTGCTGAGAGGCGCTACAGAGAGTGCTTGGCGAATAATGGTCTCCAATTCAAAAAACAAGAAGTGTTTTCATCATGCTTTGGTTCCACTAATTGTTGGACTCAACCGCCTAGCATTGGTCTGTCAGATAATGACGTCTTGATTGCGTCATGTATAGAACATGGTGAAAACTATTGGTTGCCGATTTGAAGTGAGAGCTAAAGTAAAGGATTAATTGTATTTTGATTTTGCAAAAAAATAGTAACAAATATGCAAAAACAAATAGCAATTTATGTGCAGAAGTTTATTTGTTAATAGTAACATTGTGTCTGTTATAAGCAATTTGTCATTTTTCATTAAACTTTTAACACCAACCTTAAAATATGCAAAAACCCAAATAATATTAAACACAGAACCAGAGTCAGCACTAGAAGACTATAAAAATCATATATTTAATGATAAAAATAAATAATTTCGCTGTTTCTAATTTCTAAACAAATAAAAATTTTGTTTGTTTCTGGAACCGCGATCGAGACCATATCCCCGACATGGTTAGCAATTTGACAGACCAGTTATCGAACCATTAAGTCGGTGACGTCACTACTTGCATCGTGAGTTCTTTTTTTTTATCACCAATAATAAGCGAGATACAGGACCTTATCAAAAGTTAGCCATGATCAGAAAGCATAAAGTTCATTTGTAAACCTAATTCGAAAATGTTGAATCAGTTTTTTTGCAGCACCTACAGTTTTGCCAGAACCCTCTAAAAGTATTGAGAATGCGCCACCTTGTACATATAAAATAAACAATATCGGTGTAAAAAACAGGCAAGTGAAAAGCAAAACAAATACTATATATACATATATAAAAAACAAAAAAATATTTTTATTTATATCGGTCCTATTTTAAAAAAGCTTAACAATTAATCCAAATAATAAAAATCGGTTGGACCCGCTGGCACCGATTATAACTGACGTTATTGAAATTTATAAAAATATGAATTAAGGCACAGAATATTTAAAAAAAAAAAACCTGTGCAAGAGTTACCCGTATTCTTTTTTACACGAAACACCCTTATCTCTTTTCAAATATTAGATTCTTTCCAAACAAATTTCATGTAGAATGTCCTATGTTTAAGTTCAAGTATTTTTTAAATATTGACGTTTGAAAATTGAAAGACTTGGATTTAAGAGCCTATAAATGTAAAATCTAAACTGTTTCAACTCGGAGAAAATAAATTGCGCATTATTAAGATCCCTGAAGAATCCATTTCCGTTTTTCAAAAAAAAGTCCAAAAAGCTTAATGTCATGTTTAAAAATGTAAAATGGACAGGTCCAACCGATTTTGGTTATCCTGAAAAATTGATGAGATAATAGACCACACGCCGTGCATAACCGTGTTGATATACAAATATAAAAAATCCAATATACAATCCAGTGGCCTTAACCTTTAAATTTGAGATCTTAAAAACATGTTATTATTGACGGTCGATTTAGTCAATTAGTATAAAAATTTGTAGCAGTTAGGCAACACTCAGCTTACACAGAAAAAATAACTTATCCAAGTGTCTCTAAAACCTCTTAGTAAAAACGGTAAATCATCTATGTTCATCTTGGTGTAATTTTCCATGTACCCTGAACCTATACAAACAGGTATAGTTCGGATGACCGTGATTGGATACAATTCTGACCTCGATCATATCGAATATCTGATTCTCTTTCTCTACCATGAAAAATTGTAAGGAATCACCATCGTACGCAAAGGTGTATGTACCTAGCAATACAGGGTCCCTGTCGTTTTCTTCTTTTAAACCATATACTTCAAAGTCTTTGGGAGCCGAATCCATTTTGCCTTCTGGTATAAGCAACTTGGATATATGCTCCATGGAAAACGCGTTGATCTTTACCATGCTGGAAAGTTTGATTACCACGAAGCCGGGGAAGTTTTGGAAAGCCCAACAATCTCCTGGAGCGATAGAAGGGGTAATGACTGTTCGGGGAGAATTTGTTACATGCCACAACGGAATTCCTAGCACGGACACGACAGCTTGACCGTGGTGATAAGCCTCAGTGCATCTGGTGGTCACTATCTGTCCTCCCATGTTTTCCATCGCATAATCTACCAAGCCTGTTCGATCAGCATCATATATAGCTAATGTGTCTTTCACAATTTTTTTCACAACAGCTTCATCTGCGAGTCTATAATCAACGTTTACATCATGTTTAACATTAACGTTATTTCTGTTAATCTCCGTTAACTTAGCTGCCACCTTGTCCATTAGCAAGTGACTGTTGGACTCCACTACAGTAGCCAATTTAGAATCCATGTTAGCTGTCAAGTTTCCTAGATGATACTCCAAATCTTGCTTGGCAGCAAACAAAGAACGCAGCCACGAATTAAAACCCTTCTGATTCATTAAAAACTCCGGATTGTTTAAGAGATCCGTAAGAATTCTTGAAACGTAACCTTCAACATTGATTATAGGTCGTTTTTCACAGCACTGTTTTATGTTCAATGATAATTTAGCATAATCCTCACTTCTCAACTTGTTGTTAAGTACAATTTCTTGTTTCATATTCTCCATTTCTTTTAGCAAAGTGTTTATGAGAACTTGATGTTTGTTCAGAATTTCTTCCTCTAACTTAATAGATTCTTTTGCTTGTTCGTGTTTTTCGGCTTGGTAGTAGTTATTAATTATATTAGTAAAACTAGGATTGTTTACAATTTTTTCGACTAACTCTTCTGTATTGATTTTTGAATTTTGATTATCAATCTCTAGGGAGTTTTTTACTGCCATGGCTATAGCTTCTATTTGTTCCTTGGTAAAACTTGCGGCTATTTCGCTTGCTGTTGGAGGCTCAACATAGATCTTTTCTGTTACCTTTACAATTTTCTCTTCCACAACAGGTTTACCTGCTGAATCTGAAATACCTTCAAAACCTACATCTAAACTTGCCTTATTATGAATGTTTTTCTCAAAAATTTGCGAAGATTCGTCAGAAGCTACCTTAACATTATCGTCGTTAATACCGCCAGGAAAAACAGTACCACGTTCGACTCTTTTTAATTGTGTTTCACTTTCTTTGCTGCTGCTCCAAAAACCAAGAGTGGGTATTAGGGTTGAAGATGAGGTAGTATAGTTCGACACTGCACTATAGAGGGCACCGCCGAGACATGACAAGAACCAGGCACCTGAAAAGTTTTGCATTATGCAGGTCGTTTAAAGTAGTAAACTAAAAATAATGAATTTCATATTATATGAGTTTGAATTTATACACAAAAAAAAGATCAATTGAAAAAACAACTTATAGAAAACTGCGTCCTAACAGACCACTATATTTGGAGATCAAATACCCTCGGAGTGACTTAAGAAAGATATTTTTTTAGGAGTCTTATAAAGAAATCAAAAACTTTATGTTCCATATTTATATACATCAGTACAGAAAAAAAACTAACAAAAAAATTGAAAAACCGTAAATAAATACAGAGCTCTGAAGAGATTTGACCTCCACATTTCCGACACGAACCCCACGTGCCTAGTTTGTTTGAAACAAATGGGAAATTGTTTTGTTATTGAGAATATCTAATAACCTATAAAAACATTTTGACAGTTGTCAAGTGACTACCATTGTGGTGGGAAATTTGAAAAACGTGATATGAAATGAAGAAAAATAGGTTTGAGAGTTAAAATATTGAAAGAGTTGTTGTTTAGAAATTAGTTTTTTGCTTACTGATTGAATTTCAAGAATAAATATGAACATGTAAGAAATTGTGATTTTTTTAACATACTGTGTTTATAAAAAATTGCGTTCTTTTTTCGACACTATAAATCATTCGGTAGGCACCTGATGTGTGATTTTAAATGAAATTAAATAAATTTATATTTTTATCATTGATGAAATAGAAAGGAAATGAAAAAATTACTCTAGAATTGATATCATACTCGTTTCAATACTCTGTATTTAAAAGTAAATGCCAGATTCCAGCACTTTGAATACGTTGCCCAAGTAATAACCAGACATTTTGTAAATAACATAAATAAAACAAATAATGAATTATTTTTCATTCTCACGTAACGAATGCGTTAGATTATATTAGTTGGCCATTAAAGCAGCTGATTTCATTTGTTCCGTAAATAAAGTGACACTATGAGAGTTGCCAATTTTCAGTTAAGTAATTTTTGTATTTAAAAAAGCCGGTTTCAAGTTTGCCGTTATTGGAAAAAGCTGAAATAGCCCTAATTTGTAGTGATATTTATAAAATTGTTAGAAAGGCGGCAGATATTTTCAACATGCGTCTTACAAATAGACACATTAGTTACCCTGCAGCTCAATGATTGTTTCGACAATTTAAAGAAACCGGGACGCCACAAACAAATTCCAAGAAACCTCACAATAAAGCTGTTCTTACAGAAGATAATCAATATGGAGCATTAAAGACTGTGATTGAAACTCCACAGCATTTTGATCAAACAGGTATAGGAATAACATCTGTAAAGTCAATATTACGATTAAATAGTTTCATCCATAGAAACCTCAAAATAAACTGTATGATACTGATTATCATCAGAGATTTAGATTTTCTGCATGGATACAAGATCAGATCGAAGAAAACTGTAATTTTCCAAGAACTATCCTTTTTACTGACGAATCTATCTATACTACAAATGGTGTTGTTTGTAATCAAAACTGTCCGTGGTGGGCTCAGGAAAATCCAAATTTTGTCACTAAAAACAACGTGTGTGTTGTGGAATATTTAATCGGCAGTTAGTAGTGCCCTTCTTTTTAGAGGGAATCTTAACGGCGGAAATTACTGTCGATTCTTAGAAACTAAAAATTTTGATTTCATACAGAGACTACCTATAAATATTAAATAGAATAAATATCTGGTATCAACATGATGGATGCCCAGCACACAGTACAAGGAATGTTTCCGAGTCGCTTGATACCACGTTTCCCCGAAGATGGACTGGAGGACGTTCAGAATGTAATTGGGCACCACAATCACCCGACTTTTCGCCCCTCGATTTCTTCCATGGGGATACCTTAAAGAGACAGTTTATAAACAGTTTATGTACTGTACTTATGTCAACTTTCGACGACTTCGCCAATAGAACAATTAAGTGTTTGGAGAGAAATTGTGGGCACACTGAAACTGTCCGGTAATTGTATTTTTAAACGTAAATATGTATCTTATCTTTTCGTTTGATTCTTATTCAGTTCTTGTAGTCTTGTTTCTAATACATATTGTTGTTAAACTCTGTATAAGAACTAATTTTTTTTTGACAATTGTATACGTTTCAGCAAAATTAATGTAACCTTTGAATTATTCTGATATTTAAATTTGAATTAAAACTGAAAACTAAGCTAAGCATTTATTTCAAATTTTTAGGCCAACCATGCAATTATTCCTAAGTTATCGTTTGAATAATTATTAATATTGACAAAATATTGAAAATTGTGTTCAGGATTTTAAAAAATGTCTCGTTATTAATTGGTCAACGTATTTAAAGTACCGGAATCTAGTATTTACTTTTAGAAATCGGGCATTGAAACAAGTATGGTATCACTAGAATAATTTTTCATTTCCTTTCTGATTCATCGAAGATAAAAACGTAAATTTAATATCATTTATAATCATACATTAGGTGCTTACCAAATGAATTAGTGTCGAAAAAGGAATAAATTTTTTTATAAACACAGGATGTAAAAAAATCACAATTTCTTATATATTTATATTTTTCCTTGAAATTTAATCAGTATAATAAGGTACCTGAGCCTAACAAGGCCCACCTTAATTTGGGTGCCCATATAACTGACTTATTTTGTCAAGAACTTTGTCAAAACTTTTATGCTATTATCAAACACATCTTTATATAAATTGTAGCCTCATTTTTGTTTCTATATTCATTATTAACTTTTTGTCGACATATTTTTTAAAAGTCTACATGCGGGCCTTATAATGACCTAGGGTTCTCAATACGGCCACGGTAGGTTACTTAATAAGGCCCAAGGTAAAGTAAGGTAAAACAATTTAACTTTACACAAATTTTTGTTTATTTACCATAAACTAGTAATAATATGAAAACTTAATATGATTATGAGTATGCTTTTTTTAACATAGATAGTTTTTTAAGTTAAAATTAAATTTCAAAAAAGTTACAAACACTTTTTTCCACTAAAGACGCATGTACTCAAGGTTAAAAAAAAGTAAAACTATTATCTTTAAAGGCATTTTTGTCTATTTAGCAAAAACTTATAATAATAAGTAAACTTAATATTGATTATGATTTTGTTTGAAAATAAAAAAAATGTCCAGTTAAAATTAAATAATAAAAAAAATAAATCTTAAATGTCTGTTTTCCACTAAGGAGATGCACACGTAGGGCATATAAAGGATGGCTCCTTATCTTTTTTGTTTAGACCTGCGCATTCTTCGTGTACATATCTTACACACATATTGCACAATCTCATGTCAGCAACCCTGTCTTCTTTACATTCATGACAATACCATGCCTCAATAACTTTCTTCTTCTTGGGTTGTTGCGGTTTGGTGCAGTCTTTTAAATAATTTTCTACTTTTTCTTTGAAAAGATCTTTCGTCACCCGCTGGGCTCTATAATTTATTGATTTCTTTCTGGGCGTAATTTTCTTTACTTCAAGCTCTGGTGTAGGTAAAATGTTTTTAAAGTTAAGTCCTGGTTCTGCCTTCAAGAGTGGCGAATTTTCTTTAGCCACATGTAGATTACTAAAACTCTCATCAGAAGTTGAATCCCTTACTGAATAGTCACTGTCACTATCTGAAGAAGAGTCGGAGCTGGACGTACAATTTCTTTTGGTTCTCTTTTTTTGAATTCCACTTGGTCCCGCCTGGTCTTCGCCTTGTGTAAGTTTGGTCCCATTACTCGTTTTCTTATTTATGTGCCGACGATCGTCGTGTCCTTTATTTTTGGGTTCTTCGATTTTATCTTTTAACAAACTTTTGTGTTACTAGAATTTTGATCTTTTTCAGTTTCGACTTCAACTCTTCGCCTATTTGTAAGTTCAGATGGAGCAAAAACGTCATCAGGTAATATATTGGGGTCGAACGGGTAGATCCCAGTTGCGCGGAACCCAGATGATACATTTGCTGGTGTTGCAGCTCGTGGCCATACTTTGCTAAATATAGTTGCAAAGTTGAGTTTTGTTATTCTATGATTTGGTTTGTTGGTCCAAAAGAGCATAACTTCATCATCCCAGTAACTCTCAAAAGGACCAAATACAGATTTATCCATCGGCTGTAACTGATGCGTTGTGTTACTGGGAAGACAATAAAGTACAACGTCGTGTTTTTCCGCTGCCTCTACGATTGAATAATCTAAGTGAGAAGATGCTCCGTCAAAAATTAACAACACTTTTTCTTTTGGTTTAAAGATCGAAAAGTGCTCCAAACATTTTACAAAAGTGGTCGTTGTCATGCTACCTTTTTCAGTCATCTTAAGAGTTGAACCAGGAGGTAAGTTTTCTGACCATTCTTGTTTTTACCTTTTACCTTTCATTAATATCATTGGTGGGATGACCTGCCCTATTGCATTTCCGCACGCTACAATCGTAATGTTTTCAGCATGTTCTTCAGCAATTATATGGACATTTGATGAACCCTTTTTCGTAAGTACATACGGTTGCTTATGCAAAGTAAGCCTGCATCCTTTTTCATCCATGTTGTAAATAAGATGAGGTTTACCCATAATTCCCATTTCTTCAAGAACAAGCCGAAGTTTTTCGAAATGGTCATTTACAATAAATCTATTAAGTTTCGCTGCCCTTGCAGCATTCATGTGTTGTGCCTTTCGCCTTGCCACCTCGGGATGTCGCTTCAAAAAAAGACGAAACCATTTTCTGCCTGCCATTCCTTTTGTTTCGGAAAATGGATGGGAAATTCTCAGTTCGTCACAATATGTAAAAATGTAATAAAATATATAAATTCTAGATCAACTGTGAGGACAGATGGGCGCCCTAATCTTTTATTCACGACCCCAGAAGAAATTTTATTTCGAAGAGTCCTCCTGGGAATCCCGTATGTAAGACTTGCAGTTCTTACCGAAGTCCCTTCGTGCACTGCCTCCATTGCTCTCTGAAGCTGTTCCTCCGACCAGCGCCCTCTTTTTTTGAAGCTTCCATTCTCTGCAAATAAAAATACCTATATTAATTTAAATGAATGCCTACTTTACATTCGAAACATTTTATGTACGATATAAAATGGTATTTTAAACATAAATTCATATCAATTCTCCATAAAAGTAATTCATAGTAAAAATTAACTTTAGAGGAAACATTTTTGCAAGAACCTGTAACTCAAAAATAATAACAAGTGTAAAAATACATATACACGCGGATTTTTATATTTTTGATCGTAAAATATGTCATCAAATTTTCAATAATTTCTGAGAAAACATTTTAAGTTAAAATTGATTTAATTGCTTTTTTTTAAGTATTTTATTGCATTTTTTGTCCAGAAAAAAAAGTATCCAAATAAGGCCCACTTATATACCTGGGCCTTATTTGGGCCATTTGCTCGGGCTTTAATAGGACCCCTCTAATTTATCATGTTTATGAGATAATAAAATACAAATTCACTAAAACAGAAATAGGTTTTTAATTAAAATTTTATACCAACTTAAACCTTAAACTATAAGCAATATATTAGAAATAAAATCAGTTTTCAAATACTTACCCAGAAAGAAATTTACGAGGAACACGTGAACTAGTATTTTAATACTATGACCGTCTACATTACACCTCAACAACACGCATTAAACTGGCGGGTTGCTAAATGAGAAAGCGAAGATTACAACCTTGACTGGTTCTCGGGATTCGTTCGTGTAACGAATGACGAAAAAACTACCACTTGGATTGAACAGTGTTGTCACTTTTAGGTGTGGGCCTTATTAGGACCTCTGGCCTTATTTGGCTTACCCACCTTAGTAGTCACGTGACAACTGTCAAAATGTTTTTATAGGGTATCAGATATACACAACTGATTACCGGAAAACTTTTTTTTATTTCTCAATAAAAAAATAATTTATATATATATATATATATATATATTTATATGTATATATATATATATATATATATATATATATATATATATATATATACCTTCGATTTATCACAGGAACGGCTTTTGGACAAAATTTAAATTTTATATTTATTTTTTGCATCTTTTACATTTTTTTTTCCGAACTTGTGGAGAGCATAGTAATGTAAATTTAAGCTGCATTTTAATTTTCCTGAAGTCTAAAAAATGGTTCTGCTTCCTGGACTATTATCTTGTTGCCTTATCGACAACCCCAGCGTGGCAAGTACATTAAAATCATGCATATATTGAGTGAAAATAAAAAAATCGGTTATTTTTAGAATGCCGTAAATATAATTTTGATAGGCACCTATATTGAAAATGTATCACCGAGTATTTCCCTAGTGAATTTTACAATGGAAAATTCCATGGCCACCGTTCTTTTTTTTTAGTGGCAAAAAAAGCAAAAGCCTAGCTATAAATATATTTTCGCGAAAAATGCACTATGTCATTTTAACATCTGTCAATAATGTAAACTGATAAATCTGTATTTACATTCTCAAATACAATCGGCTTAACTTTAAATTTGTTACGCATGACATAATATTTATAGTTCGATTTATTAATTATCAATTGGGAGTCTTAAAAATAACGAAGTAAAACGCCAAATAAGTAAATCTAGCACGGCTAACATTAAAAATGTAAATATCACTAGCGTTACCATGACAACACCCACGCGCTACTTAAATACAAACATTAACGAACAGTTAATTTAATCAATTTTACTGTGAATACATTAGTTAAAATAAAATTTATTTTCCAGTTATGTTTACAATATTTACTCGGGAAATACTCAAAAATGGTTTCGTACGTATATATTTTATTTAAATAAAAGCATTCGTGCCAATGGTCAATGGGTCGAAAAAATCCCGAATCCTTCGAATTCGGAATTTTTTCGACTTATTGACCACGTACAGGGTGTCCAGATTCCGATGGTTTTACTGGGCACCTTGGTAGATTGGAAAGATACAAGGTTGCGGCTTTCACATCACTGTGCTACATTTTTGTGAAACGAAAGATGCCATAATTAAAATGTTTATAGCCGGCTTTGTTTCTAAGATACAGGGTGAAAATGAAAATTTTGGGATCCCCTTCGTATCTTGATAATCGTTTAACTTATCACAAAAGTAAAAAGTGATTCTAAGGTATTTTTCTTATGTAGAATCCAGTGGTTTATTTTGATGTGTGTAGTCATTTTTACGATATAACCCAAATATATTTACAAACAAAAATCTTTTTTGGCTTTTTCGCAACTGAATAAAAATATTTAATTTTAAATTAATTGAAGCAAATATTTAATATAATTACATACCTCAACATGTAGACTAGTCTGTCTACGGAATGTTTCGATACATAATATAAACAATATTATTTAAGCAAGCATAAGAAATTATGTCATTTAGCTTAAGGTTTTGTAGACACATAGTAGTTGTACAAATACTTTCATCCTATCGGGACTCATCAGTGCGCCGATCGTAAGAGAGAAACATTAAATTAAAAAATAGAAAAGAATTGATTTCAAAATTTTAAAATTTGTCAATTTATTTGAAATATAACCTAGATATGAAAAAAATGATAGTTTGCAGCCATCTATAATGTTATTTTTAAATATGTTCAGATTATTTGTTGCGTTTAGATTGACAAAAAAAATCTTTTTTGGCTTTTTCGCAACTGAATAAAAATATTTAACTCTAAATTAATTGAAGCAAATATTTAATATAATTACATACCTCAACATGTAGACTAGTCCCGATAGGATGAAAGTATTTGTACAACTACTATGTGTCTATAAAAACTTAAGGTAAATGATATAATTTCTTATGCTTGCTTAAATAATATTATTTATATTATGCATCGAAACATTCCGTAGACAGACTAGTCTACATGTTGAGGTATGTAATTATATTAAATATTTGCTTCAATTAATTTAAAGTTAAATATTTTTATCCCCTTGGGAAAAAGCCAAAAAAGATTTTTGTTTGTCAATCTAAACACAACAAATAATCTGAACACATCCATATATATTTTTTTTAATGGGACACCCTATACATTTTTAAATATTCTGTTTTTCTTTCTTACGAGCAATATTCGAAAATTATGAAAAATACGACATGCTCGCCACTTATATCTGCGACGACTACATTTAAACAGGTAATATTATAAATATTTATTTTTCTCATTCCAGTTAACTATTTAAATTATGATATTCTTGTAGATATCCACATATAAGGCAACCTAATAAAAGAATTTTTTAAGAATAATATCAAATTTAATTGAACATACGTTTGTCAAACCGAGACCTAAAACCTACAAGGAAAAGCTCGGTCTTGACGGAGTGAATGTGTTGGCTTCGGTCGAGGCAGTTCCAACTAATTCTTGACGAAAAATTCAAGCTTCTATCGGCGTTGATAAATCCAGCGTTCAAACAATTTAAAAAAAAAACACCACTTTAAACCATATAAATTTTATTTGCTACAAAACTTACATCCTGTTAACGCAGAGTACCGACTAGAGTATTCCAGTTGATATTTGCCAATGCGGGTCATGGTCATTAATTTTAATAGAACTATATGGTCAGATGAGGCGCATTTTATAAGTGCTGGAATTTGGAACCGGCATAATGATAGGGTTTGGTCTCAGGAAAATAGCATGCCGTATTTCCACGTGAAAGACAAGGCAGGTTTGGATTTAATGTCTCATGCTACATTTCTGGAAGCACAATCGTGTATAAAACCTATGACGGCACCGTTACTGCAGTACTGCAGAGATTCTAGAAATAGTTGTCCTGGCTCAATGATCTGTACATGCAGCGGTCATAATGGTCAAATAGTGATCAAATATCTAGACGCAAATTTTCCAGGTCACTGGATTGGAACCAATAGACCTGTAAAACGGCCACCTAGGTCACCCGATTTATCAGCTCTGGATTTCTTTTTGTGGGGATACCTTCAAAATAGAATTTATACTCGACAGTATCAAACAATAGAAGAGTTGAAAAATACTATACTGAAGAGGCCTTCAGAGAGTTACAGCGGCGGCCATTTATTATTTTGAATGCCGTGAGGCCAATAGGCACTATGTGCGAAACTCTTGTAAGATATGGCGGCCTACAATATGAACTATATTTCGAAAAAAATTAACTATTAATACTCTTAGATTTATTTTTATATGTTTAATTATTTTTAGTTTTGTGTTCGGTTTTTAGCTTTTTAATAGAATTTGTAGGTACTGTGATAGTTGTAAGTAGTTGTAAATAATTTAAGTTGCTAATAAGTAGGTATTAAAAACTGAAAACAGTGGCGGCTCGCGGGTGAAAAAGAAAGTGAAGTGCAAATGAAGCAAGAAAATATCGCAATAATTTTTTTTCCAGAATTTTTTTCTATCTAGAGGAGGTAGAATATTTTTTTACGACTTACCTAAATTTTGTATACTAAATCAATTCTCTTATCCTTCATAGCAGCAAATTTATTTATAATATCCTCATAAAATGGATGAGTTGCCCTAATCTCCTCCAGAAATTCCTTTTGAATTGAAATATTGCCAAGAGAAGTAAGTCTTTGTTGAGATATTATAATTCTTAACTAAGTTTTTCACATTTGAAGCAAGAAAAACTTCTTTCCACTGACGCACTTGTCGACGGTATTGTCAAAATAAGGGAAAACAATTTATATGCTTCGGTAAAAATATATTTATTTTTATTAATTTTTTTAACTTGCTCTCGCAGCGATATATTCCAATTACTCTCATTGGCAAAAAATAAGACCAAGCTCATTTTTAAGTCGTTGACTTTTTGAAAATATTTCCCCATATAACTGTAACAAATTTTCAAACGGGCCAGTCGGAAAATTTAAACTATATTCGGAAAATTTAGCAGAACCTGCTAAACATGAAAATGTAAGTTTTTCACAGTCTTGAAATCTTAGTGTCATTTCCATTAAAATGTGGTCCAATATTTCATAAAAAGGGTTCTATACTTAGCCCGAATTTCTTCAGGTGAAAGCTTAGCAAGCTCACGTTTGTAATGATTTATTTTATTTCTGTAATAGAATTTGCTTTATCAAACACGGTATTAAAAAAATGTTAATTTTTACAGAGCGCCCCACGACCGCGTTTTATATTGGATATGCAAAAATGAATGCCAAGCAATTTTTTTTTGAAGAATGTCAAATAGTATGTCCGTGATTGAGAAAATGTCATTAAACACTAATGCCAGAAATTCCTATAAAATCCTTTCGCAAGGCGGATTGATTTTTGATCAGATTTGTCACAGTTTGTAATAAATTCAAAGACGTCTTTTAATTTATTCCGGGCTTGAACAATCACATTTACTAACTTCGAATTTGAAGTTGTAACAACACCATAAATAAATATAACACCAAACAGTCAAGCTGGTTGCAAAGGAACTCTCCGGTTGCAGCAAAATCCGCGAAAATAAAAGTAAACACCCACCGCAAACTGAACGACACGTGGATGAAGTGTACTGCACCTGCAATTCACCGAGAGCGTTGTATGGCGCTGGGCTCGACGTCATCGGATACGCGTTGTCATGGCAACATAGTAGGAAAATCGTAAACTAAACATAGCACTTCCAGCAAAGTCAAAGCGGTTTGCGCCACTGTTATAGTTGTTAAAATAAAGTTCGATTGAAAGTTTTAAAAAGACATGCCGCCAACGGTCAAGTAAAATATTCATTCGAGATGTACAGTTTATTTTTTACCAATTAGGTGAATAAATGAATGTAAAAACTAAAAAAAAGATATATAATAAATGTAATTAGAAGTTTGCTTGTTTATTTTTCCTAGTGAAGTAGCACTTCACCTACATCACCTGAATAGCCGCCACTGACAGAAAATTTAGATCTGTCTGGGTTTTTTAAAAATAAATTGCTAATATTGTACTTTATAATGGAACATATAACACAGAGTGTTATATGTTTTTGGAAAGCTCTTAAAAAACAAAAACAGAATATGTAAAAATATATAGGGAGTTCCATTTAAAAAAGCCTAACTTTGGGTCATATCATAAAAATGACCATCCACAGCAAAAATCAAAATACACCACTAGATTCTACGTAAAAAAACTACCTTAGAAGCAGTTTTTACTGTTGTGATAAGTAAAATGATAACTAAAGGGGTCCCAAAATACAACATTTTCAATTTCACCCTGTATCTTAGAAACAAAGGGGGCTATGAAAATTTTAATTACGGCATTTTTCGTTTTACAAAAAAGTAGCATAGCGATGTGAAAATCGCAACCCTGTATCTTTTCAAATAACCGAGATACTCCGTAAAACCATCGAAATCTGGACACCCTGTACACTCTTGCTTTTATTAAGAAAACAGGTGCTCAACATTTTTTCGATTTTTTCCGGAAATTTTGTTTGCACTTGCTACATTACTACTGAAGGGAAAAAACATTAATTTAAAAAAAAATGTTAGGAACACGGTGTCTCACGTAACTGGGTCACTCAATTTTACTCCGTTATGGTTTAGTTAGAATCAAAAATGAGAAATCTAACTTATGTACGCTTTTCCGGGCTATCGGAACATAATCTCAAAAAAAAGTCAAATAAAAAAATATGGCGAAAAAACAGACTTTTAAAAAAAAAATTTCACCCCTGTATTATATGAAATATTTTAATATATATAGTTTTTAAATTTTACCACTTGTATATTAAATAATTTGATCTTAAATTCATCACTTTATTTGAATTTTTTACACAAAGAGAAAACTCTAACTTCAGCTGGCGTTAGTCAAGCAGAAAAAAAAATCGACCCTTGCCATCTCACAACCATAGCTGTTAGACAAATAAATGGGATGGGGTTAAAAGAGAAACGCTTAGATTATGTGCAAAATATTTTATTAGCTACAAACACCATACATATATTTATCTTTAAAATGGTAATTAACTCCTTAAATATTAACGGGAAATTTCAAACCTCAGATAAACGGATATTAATATATTTTCGAGGTAATTGTTGATCTAAGGTTTATAACTAGTCTTTTAAAATATTAGTTATTAGTAAAGAAACGATATGCGAATAAAATGTGTATGTAAAGTATGTTATTGCCTATTAATAATATAAAATACTGTCTTCAATATATAGTTTTCTTTATTACCTTCTAGAAACATAAGAAATCTTAAAAGTAAAAATTTTGTACTTGCAATATTTTGACTTATAAATTAATTTAGTTGATTTATTCTTACAGATACTTGTCCATTTTTTTGTTAATAAAAATCACTGAAGAACAGCAACAATGTTTCCGAGACAAAAATAGCAAAATCTTACTTATTTTATTATACTAATTAACAATCTGTCTTTCGGAGAAAAAAAGGTCTGCCGTACAGAATCCAAATTTACAATTTGCCATACGCGCGGTGCCTCATAATGACGAATTGAATGTACCTAATCCACCTCGAGAATATACCCTTGATTCTGATGATGATCAAACGGATTCAGACAGGAAAATTTAACCGGCCCATCAACCTCGCAAAACTCCGATTTTGTGTAAACTTCTTAGTAAAAAGTCTCACAAAATAAGTCTAAGTGAATTAAATGACCTTATCAGGGATTAGATAAGGCAAAACTATTGGCATCTCGATTGAAAAATGACATTTACTGCAATATGAACTAAAGTTTTTGTGTACGGAAGCCGTCAGAAAAACGTGTGGCGATTTTGCTTAGAATGCAGCTAGGTTATACCAAATACTGCTACTTCCTCTGCGAATGAGACAGTCGAGCACGATCGGATTATTACAGAAAGAAAAATGTAACCAGCGCACCATTAGTTCCCACCGAAAAGATTTTACTACCGCCACTTCATATAAAATTGGGACTTCGATTCGATTCCATTATTGAAGGCAAAGGAAAAAGACGCTTCGAATGCCTTTAAAACGATTGAAACAATTTTTTCGGGAAACATAAAAGCAGAAAACTATAGAGACCTTATTGCCCAACTTTTGTGTTACCAATACCTAGAATTTAATATGTCTTTGAAAATTAATTTCCTCGATTCTCATTTGGATTACTTAAATAAATCAAATTCTAGTGCTGTAAGTGACGAGCACGGTGAGAGGTTCTACCGGAATATTTCAAGCATAGACAGAAGGCATCAGGGAAAATGGAACTGTAAGATGTTAGCCGACTACTGCTGGACTATTACGAGAGATGCACCAGAGGCTGCTTTCAAACGGTAGGCTAAGAAGAGCAAAATGAGTGTCTAAAGTTTAGATTCAATGATAAACATGCACTATTTAATTGCTGTTGTTGCACCAACAATATATTGTTAGCTGTATTTTGTATGTTCATTGTATATGCCTATAAATTAAAATTTTGTAACAAATAGTTAAGATTTTTTTTGCGAACCAACTACATTCTTTAATAGGTATTTTTTAGTTAATTGGGTGTAGTTGAATCCAAAAAATAGGTTTTGTTCAAGAAACAAAAAAAAATGAAATTTGTTCCCTAGTGAAATAGGCTTTATTACAATTACCTTACATGATTTTTTTTTGTGATGACTGCTAAAGCACAATGAAATCTGACCAACCGCAGACACGTGCATCTGACTGTCTTCATCAGTACAGCCGACTACATACAGACGAGTTCAACCAGCTCCAGCAAAGAACCACACCAGAGTCACCAACAGGACCAAAACCGACATTTCTGGATTCCAAGAATACATCTCAAATTTTAGACTTGATACTCATGTCAATTTTGCTCCTGTTGTACTTGCTACAGAACTAGTCGGCTGTACTGATGAAGAAGACCTTAAAACAGATATACGGGTCTATGGTTGGATAACATACTTCATTGTGCTTTAGCTGTGATATATATATATATATATATATATATATATATATATATATATATATGCGTTTAACAATTTTTATTTCAGTATATTTTTTTATGGAGAAGGATAAAATGATTATAAAGAAAACAAGATACTAAAAGACAGCCAATCAATGAATTTTTAACACTCATATAATCATTATAAAGGCCTCTTTAAAAAACTACTTAACTTAACGTAGATGTAAAATATAAGATAATGGAGGTCACGTAATAAATAATTGGCCATCACATAGCATTTTTTGCGTAATTAGCTTATCTACATATGAATATATTTAAAGCAAGTTTAATCTATTAAATCTTCTGTAAATATAAATATTAACTTACGGTGTATTTACAAATAATTGAGCAGTTCCCAATGATATAAATATTTTTTATTATGAAACACTAGAACAGAAAAAGTTTGCATCCTACGAACAGTGACACTTAACGTAAAATATTCATTCGATCTTCACGTGAGAATGCATATAATATGCGGCATGGGGAAAAAACGAGTCATCCGTATTGTGCAAAAAAGTGTATTACAGATAGTTTGATAAGACCTGTGGCAATATCTGGTTACTTATTTGAAAGGCTATAGTAATACAGTGAAGAGCTCTTGATTTCTGTACTTGGACAGAGGTTAAGTCATGGCGGATGGTGATCTGACACATCTTGTTTCTTCATTGCAGTATGCGTTAAAAAGGAAGGGGGGCACTGAAGCAACACTCACTCACCGTATCATTAAAACAAATGTAATCAAATGGTTTCTAATAATTGCTATCATTTCATCACTTTAATAATGACCATGAAAGAAGTTATAAAAATATATTCACATAAATTGAAACGGTTAACATGAGCACTGGAAGGAAGCATCTTTTTTTTCTCTAGGGTAATCTGTTGACCGGCCAATGATTTGTACAAAGATACGAGCTTTTTTAAAATTTATTATAGTTTGTTTTTAATTTATTGTGTGGTTGTTTATATAGTCTGTCTCAGAAATGTATTGAGTAAATAAAATGAGAAATTCCGTCCAGTTTGACTGAATTTTGAGGTCGTCCATAGGCGCAGATAAACTTTGTTTATAGAAATAATATTAAAGACCCTTTTAAATCCCTGTCCTTTTGCATACATACTAGGCTAGTACTTAAGGGAGACAGATAATAAAACACAGATTATAAATACTCCTTAATTGTGTTTTAAACATGTTAATATTTGCTGTTACGTCATATTGTTAACAGTATTATAAGAATATCAATAAAATGGCGAGATTCACTCTAACGAAAAGATGTTCTAATATTTCTCCACTATCAGTGAGTGAAAAAGTTATCATTTTAAATGTATCCGATTGCATAAAACACAATTACCCTAGTTTTACTGTACAAGAAATTTTATCACGTGGATTAATGAAGGTTATATAGTACAAAAAATGTGGCAAGACAAAAATATAACCAGTGCCCGCCAAGCTTTCATAAAGAAAAGATAAAGAAAGAACTACTAGCCATAGCAAATTTACACAAAAATTGTTTTTTATAAAATATACCGTAGAAGATATAGTAGTAAATATAATGTAACTGTGCTGCAATTACCGCCGTATCATTGCGAACTAAATCCTATAGAACGTATATGGGCGCAAGCGAAAGGATTTGTAGGAAGACCAAACACGACATTTAAAATAAAATATGTCAAGCTACTGTTTGACCAAGCCTTTAAGGAAGTGAGATCAGAGAACTGTCGAAAAGCAGTCCAGCATGCGATTAAACAGAAGAAGAATATGTGGGATCTGGACAACCTGATCGATTAGACGGTCGACCCTTTAATTATAATGTCAAAAGGTGATGACAGTTCCTCAGATATATAATAATTATTATTTTATCCATATATATTATGTACATATTATATATAATTTTTATTTTGTTAAAATAAAATTTCATTAAATTTAAATTATTTCTATAAGTATCTAACCGCACTCCTTTGGCGTACATTTTCAGTGTTTATGAACGGATAACAATAGGCAAACGCATAAATTGACCCAAAACCGGGAGGTACTACCTGCATTTGATGAAAAGAAAGAATTTTGCAGAGATCAATGCCAAACTAGGGAAGGGGCATAAATTATTGGTGGGTCACCCTGTAGTCCTTTTGCGTACCTAATGAGGATTTATTACTCTATACATTTCTAAACCAGATTATAGGTAACCCAGTGTACTTTTTTTTCGTTTGCCCCCATTCTCCCTTCCGGCGCCCATGGTCATTCATAGAGATGGCACAGAAATTTCACTTTTGGTTGGTAACTGCCTCACAGAATTTATAAATACACAGCCAAAATGATTCAGAAATTAATCCTAAAATAAAAAAATATCTACTATATTTTTTTTGTATTTAAAAGATTTCGAAATACTAGCTGATGCAAAACTATTTAATAAGCTATTTGACCGTACCACTAAAATTAAACACCCTGTATATGGGTTCAACAAGCGAGTTAATGTAAACAGAGGCCATTTTTCCGCAGTAAGGGTGGCAGGAAAAGGCAAGGGTCGATCCGCTAGCCAAATAGAGATGCACACCTAAAAAGAACACGGTTCACTCAGAAAAGGTTTCACAAAGACAATATTTAATCTAATAATTACTAGTTCTCGATTTAAAGAATAACGCAACGTATTATTTATTTTACTCATACAAATATATACGAAACAAATTTCAATATGAAATATTTAATTAGATACATCTAAAGGTTTACTTAATGTTGCTGAGAGTTTTTGCACTTGTAAGTGTTGCGCCCCTTGAGAAATAATAAACAAAAGATGAGCGATGCCAATTTTGCAGCGGCTGAATTTATATTATGCCATTCCATAAAAGGAGAAAACAAAAAAGGAAAGACAAGACGCTAATGGTCTACTAAGAAACTATTAGAAAGTTGAAAAGTTGCAGCGGTCTATTATCTGATTCTTCTAGCACTTACAAACTTCTGTCGAATGTCGCCCGAGCCCTCCAATATTTATAAGTCTGCCTTCGAGTGGGCTTCGAACCCACAACCTCGGTCATACTGGGACATTGCTCTAACAACTAAGCTATCCAGGGATCCTAGTTGGTAGCGCAATGTCCCGGTATGAAAGAGGTCGTACGTTGGAAACCCACTTGAAGGCAGATTTTCCACTTTTCATTGTCTTTGACTTTAAACATTTTCTAACTTATAAATGTTGAATAGCTCCGGCGACAAAAATGTTCTAACTTGTATCGTGTTTCGGTTTCCATAACCGACAAAAATCACCTTTCCTACTTGCTTTCAATACTTATACATTTAATCGGCCCTCACAATTCCAGAACTGGATACAAACTACCCAATCATCACAAAGTGTATACTCTACGACTTAAGGTGAACGAAGATATTCAAACAGATCGCGACGAAACAATCACGAATCGAACGATTTCTTTTGCTGTACCGACAACAACGGCAAAGAGGCTCGAAGCGGCACAAAGCAGTAGGTTTGTGCCAATCTTACCATCCAAACCGGATATAACTGTAAAGTACGAGAAGGTTTTGCGGGCCGGAGTGGACGCACCTTAAGGATGCTATAAATTAATAAGGCATCTTATCATTCGTTTCCTTCCAACTTGCGTAACACGTTTTTGAGTAATATTAGTTACTTAATAAATTGAGTTAAAGACACGGAAGTCGAGTTGCATTCACTGGTTTTAGCCGCGCACCACAGAGGCACTCCGCCACCAACAAGAGAAACGGAGGAAAAAGACAGTTAAGGCTACAACGAATGATAGAGAGAGATCAAGTTATGACTTACAATGAGGACATAAAGTCCGTCGCCCCCTGTCTAACTTTTGAACTGCTCGGTATATTACAACGAAATTTGGAACGATAATAAATGAGCAAATTCTCCATTTTTTTTTTCAAAAAAGAAATAACAACTTTAAATGTTAAGAAGACAACTGGGCACACTTTCGAAACTTTTTTTTATGGAAGTGATATGGAGTGATACATACAATTCTTTATTCAACCCCCAATTTTGAAAACATTTGATTCAGCAGTTCTCTAATGATGACCAATAACCACTGTCAAAATTTCAAGCAATCCGGACGGTATAAGATGCCTCAAGATCTGAGAGACCCAAATTAGTGAAAACCTGAAAGTTCAGGTCGTAGCTGAAAGGGTCGTAAATCCTAGACAATGTACTAAGCAAGTAGTTGAGACATGCAATATTTCGCGTTCGTCCGTTAAGAACATATTAATATCCAATAAGTTTCATCCTTATAAAATGAGAATTGTGCACGAATTAACCGACGATGACCCTGACAGGCGACTGACTATAGTTTTGCGTGATTATGGCAGAAAGGATCACAGCAAATCTCAATTATCTGCGCCATATTTGTTTTAGTGATTAGAGCACCTTTTCCTGAATAGAAAAGTCAACACTCAAAACTGTAGATATTGGAGTGATGAAAACAATGTGTTTCGCGAAGGACATACCAAGTTTCCTCGAAAAATAAATGTTTGGGCGGATATTTTGGGTGACCATATCATAGGTCCCATATTTTTGGAAGGAAATTTAACGACTTCACATATCTTCGAATGATGCAGGATACCATCACTCCACTTATTGATGATGTTGTTGCTCAAAAACCACGTGAGTTTCACTTCCGCGGTACATTTCAATAGGACGGTGCCCCGCTACATTCGAGACACTAGAAATTACTCGGATGCAACCTATCCAGATAGATGGGTTAGTCGCCGTAGTCCAACAGAGTGGGCAGCTCTTACCCCGTTGATTATTTTCTATTGGGCTATGTGAAATCTGAAGTTTTCAAAATGGCTTCGCATTCTCTGGACGAACTATGTGAACTTATCATCGACGTGTGTGCAGGAATAAACCCTGAAACCCTCCATAATGTGAGGGAAGAATTCATTAATAGAATGTTTATTTATCAAAAGGTGCAAGGCGGACATTTACAACATCTTTTAAAATGAAAATTTGACGTTTTTCTTTTTCTACTGTTTCAGTTTTTTAGTATTCGCTTTATCAGTTCTTTATTAATTGTTATACTATTTTAATAAAATATTTACCGTTTCATTTACGTGCTTCACTTAGTATGCAGTACTAATATTCGTAACTTTTTATGTCCTCACTGTATTAACGGTTTCCATCTCAGTAACTCTAGAATTCAAACGATTTTAGATATCATAGTAGTATATCAAAATCCTGAATCGGAATGTTTCTGAACTGATCACGCTGCCAAATCACAGTTGAATAAACTTTGAGATTAATGTCAGCAGGACTCCAATGTAACTATTTTGGAGTCCTCTGGGTACTTCATTAGCATAGCTAATTACCAATGTCAGTTACTTTTGGAAAAAGAGGGAAGGACTTCCCTGACCGATATCTAATAACTGGCTTAAAGCACAGCAGTATGATAGTACTTTACAAAAGGTTCCTGAAGTAAGCCATTTCAGATTACCAAGAAATTTGATCTCATTCGTTAATGCGTTAAATATGCATGTAATAATAATGTCCGTAAACAACTTGCACCCGTGTTGAAAAAAACACTAGTTTACAGCCATTTTGCGACTGTTGTGTGAAAGGAAATTTTTCGTTATTTTTGGTCGCTAAATGCGAAAATGATGGTAAAAACTTCCAACACGTAACATTTTTGAATTATGATTTTGTCATCAAAAATTAATAAGTATTTTAATCACATTATTTTAAAAAATAATGTTTGTTTGGAATTAAAAAAAAATGTATGATGATAATGTATCAGAAAAGGACGGTTATTTTCCCGAAAGTAAAGAAAAAGCACCACTTTTAACCAAACAAGCGGAATTAAATGATCTAGGTCCAAAGAGCATGCTTACAACAATGGAATTTACTAAACACTAGAACCAAATCAAAATACAAGAGTTCTAACCACACTACACCACAACTTGTTACGTTCTGGACGCGCGTTCCGCTAACCAAGTTGGCATCATCAGATGATATCAACTAAAGTAACTTATCCTAACCGAGACTATTTATAGGTAAATGTGGTCCCACTTGGTTGCACCCGTTGCAAGTAAGCAAGTTGTCAAGTAAGCAATAGAGGGAACTATAGGGAATAGGCCCTCTATCTTTATTTAGTGCTTTCTTACCACAATTAATTATTTCTATACTCTCAAATGCATCCAATAATCTATTATTAGATACATTTTTAATTGACTTAAAGATTATTTATTCCTATTTGGTGATTGTTTTCCAAATCATGTTGGGCCACGTTTGACTTTTCTGTTCTTCCGTATCTCTATTTTCTAATAAATAACGTGTCGAGAAAAGGAAATTGCCCATTGTTCTCCTTTACGTACGAAAAGGAGAACAATGGGCAATTACCTTTTCTGGACACGTCAGTTATTAGAAATAACGATATATTAGAATTTGATATTTATAGGAAATTTACTAATACCGATAGGTATATAGCATCCGACTCATTTCATTGCCGTCATCACAAAATGGCAGCATTTCATTTCTTATCTCACAGGTTAGTCAATTTTCCATTAAGTAAAGAAAGTTTTAACAATGAAATGAATCGAATTAAAAAAATATAGATAAGTAATGGATATAATTTTGTACATAGATTAGTAAATAGACATAAGCATAAGAAAATGTTAAAAGATGCCACTACTCTTCAAGCACATGAGGCTCCCAATAAGTTCATAGTAATCCTATATGATCCCAGTTATACGAGAGGTCTAGAAAAAGTATTTAAAAACGTAGGTTTTAGAGTAGCCTACAATACGGAGAACAGTTTGAAAAATCTCCTTGGAAACCCTATAGACAAAGTCGACTTGAAGGAGAGGAGGGGCAACTATGAAATAAGCTGTAATGACTGCGATCTAAAATATGTTGGGCAAACTAAACGCTCCATAAACATTCGTTTTAAAGAACACATGGCACATTTAAGATACGGAAGAACAGAAAATTCAAGCGTTTCCCAACATGCTTTGGAAAACAATCACCAAATAGGAATAAGTAATCTTAAGTTAATTAAAAATGTATCCAATAATAGATTGTTGGATGCATTTGAGACTATAGAAATAGTTAAATGTGGTCAGAAAGCACTAAATAAAGACAGAAGGCATATTCCCTATAGTGCCCTCTATTGCTTGCCTGACAACGGTGCAGTGGGGGCAAGTGTGACCACATTTACCTATAAATAGTCTCGGTTAGGATAAGTTACTTAAAATTATATCATCTGTTGATGATGCTAACTTGGTAACGCGCGTCCAGAACGTAACAAGTTGTGGTGCAGTGTGGTTAAAACTCTTGTATTTTGATCTATCTTCCACCACAGGTTCCATTACTAGGACTAAAAACAAAGTTACAATATTTATATATTTACTATGCAGAATAAAATGTGTGTTTGTGTTAATCCAAATAGTATTATGGAAAAATTAGGCTTTGCACATAACCCGGACGAATGGCGCTTATTTATAGATTTTTCTAAAATAAGTTTAAAAGTAGTTCTGCTCCATAATGGCAACAAGAGCCCCTATTCCTCTTGTGCATGCAGTTGACATAAAGGAAACATGTACAAATATGTCACTTATTCTAAATGCAATAAGCTATGATACATATTGTGGCAGATATGTAGTGACCTACAAGTCATAGGGCGGTTACTAGGGCCTCAGGGTGGCTTTTACCAAGTATTGCTGTTTTCTTTGTATTTAGGACAGTAGAGCAACACGAAGCCATTACCAAGTAAAAGAATGGCTTCAGAGAGATCAATTTATTCCAGGCCAAGCTAATGTGAAGAATATACCTTTTGTTGATCTTAAAAAAGTTCTGTTACCTCCATTACACATTATACTGGGATTGATGAAAAATTTCGTAAACGCATTAGATAAAGAAGGAGACACGTTTAAATACCTTAAACAAAACACATTTTTTTTAATCTAAGTGATGCTAAGCTTAAGGAAGTAATATTTGTTGGACCACAAAATAGAATATACTAAGTGATGAGAAAAATTTGATCAAAAATTAAGTGATCTTTATTTCGATGCGTGGAGGTATTTTAAAAGAATTGTTTCGGAGTTATTAGGAAACAAAAAAGTAGAAAACTACGAAAAACTTGTAGAACTTCTTGAGAACTACTGCAAAATTGGCTTTCGCATGTCTTTTAAAATACACTTCTTGCATTCCCATTTAATTCCCGAAAATTTGGGCAGTTTAGTGAATTAGTGGCGAGCAAGGAGAAAGGTTCCACCAAGATATACTAACAATGGAGCAACGCTACCAAAGCAGATGAGACCCAGCAATGATACGGGATTATTGTTGGTTTCTTATGAGAAAAAGCGATCAAGAATATAAACGAAAGCATTTGCAAAAAAGATATCTACAAAAGACTGTATGTATTTTCATGTGTATTTTTGCAAATAAAACCTGTTATCCTTAGAATATCTTGATTTTTTTCTTGGTTTGAAATTAGATATAAAAATTAAAAATAATAAACATTTTGAAATAAAATATTTTATTATTCTACCACTCGAAATCTATACGTGGTGAACAATTTAGAATTCGTAATCAGGATGCTTTAAGCTCCCCCGTGCAGCCATTATAACATCAGTCGCAGTTTTTTTTCGTATTTGTTAACTAGTGTAATTATATAACCCCCCCCCCCCCCGTCTTCAAAGCGCTAAGACCGCTTACGCTACTGACCTGAGGTGATAAAAGTATATTGATAGCTATCAAAATTCAATATTAGGAACTTAAAGAAAGGAGTGAGGTCTGTGTATTTTAAGTCACGAAGAGTGGTGTTTAACATCCAAATATTCTTATGTTATTGCTTTTTTTAGTTCTTTCAAGTTCCTGGAGCATAAGTTAAACATAAGAAAATATAATAATAACCTCTGCCCCTATAACTCCAAGCTGTATACACGCTTGTTTTAATGATAAAAATTTCTATATCGTATTTAAATTTCACAACGTAAGAACCAATTAAAATTTGACTATCATCAGAATGGGATTCTGATTGATTTAAATATACACAAATTATAAATTAATACACGGTTAATAAAAAATAAACCAGTTTAGTGATGAAATTTGCATTGATATAATCGCGCTAGAAGGCCATCAATGTTATTTAAGAAAATACTGAACTCTGAAACACTAATTTTATAGAGTTAATCTTCTACCACATTCGATCCCAGAGAGTGATAATAATTTATTATAAACCCTTTCTACGAGCGTACGACACTGACATTTTGCACACTCATTTTAGTATGATAAATGTTACTTAAGTGTTTTACTTTTAGAATGAAAAGTATTTTCTTTTTCGCACTAGTGTAAAAAAAAACACAGAAATGGGTGTGAAAAATTTTATTTTCGCACCCTCGTAGAAAAAATCTTGTATGAAATTCGTGTGAATTGCAAAACTAGATTCGTTCATTCTGCAAACTTTCTTATGTATGTCTTAAGCATGTATTTTTCACACTAGTATCATAAATAACTTTATGTTGGGTATGATTAGATATGAAATATCAATTTGCCAATAACAAAAAGTCAAGCAAATTGTCCTCTTTTTCATAATAAATCAAAAAGAAGAAAACAATTTGGTAAAATGAAAAAAACTTTTGGGTTTAAGAAACTGACTTTTCCAAACAGAAAACTGGTAATCATTTACAAATCAGTTTTGGGAGCCTGATAACGAACTTGAAGTATCCGGTCAAACTGTATTTTTGTCACTTTTCACAATTTTGTCTATTATTACATTGACTGTAAAAAAACTATTAAAAACAGCTAAATTAAAATCTCTTTTTACCTAAAATTTAAAGACGAAAGAATAACTATTCACAAATTATATAATGGTGATATTCCCTTCTTATATTTGTGTAAGATTACAAGAATGTGAACAGTGTTTTTGGGAAGTATACTTTCTTTTTCAACATTAGATATAAAATCATGAAAATAAAACGGACAGTTTAATTTAGGCATTTTCAGTGGCGTGGTTATCATGGAAGTGCTTTAAAGAAACTGATACACATTTTTCTATTAAGCATATTAATATATTATTTGAATAATAGCTGTAATAAACAATACATACATTAAACTGTATGTAGGTGTTTTAAACGTTGGTCTTTTATGTGTTGATGTAATGTTTATCCTGTGTTAACGTGAAGTAGGTGAGTTATTTTATATTATTTTATCCCGTAAAATCTTTTATAGATCTTTACATGCTCTTAAAAATGGTTGTTTAACCGAAATGTGTCGAGCCTAAATAAATACAGGCCGCATGCGGCCCAGTGAGCATTTTTCTGCGGCCCAAATCAGTTTTGTACAATTGTACATAGTGCCATCTATGTTTAGGATGATGAACTACACATACTCAACCCAACACCAAACGTTATCTGGCTTGTTCGATGAAATTCTATCCAAGTTGAGTTGCACTTGCGCACTCATTGTTACACCATTTAACAGTACTTATTATAATTTATTTCGGGTACAGTTTTTAACATGTCTCTTTCAAAACCAAGTGAAAGTAAGAGGAAACTTGTAGATGAGCCTCGTATCTTTCAAGAAAAGTGGGAATTAGAGTTTTTATGCTGTGAAGTGAAAGAAAAGATTATTTGTTTGATTTGTAATAGTACAGTCGGTGTCCCAAAATTATATAATAAAAAACGTCACTATGATATTCATAAAACTATGTTTGACAAGTATATAGGCATGGTCAGAAACGAAAAGTTAAAAGCCCGGTTGAAAGATCAGCCGCTTAGGTTTACACGTCCACAGCAAGAAAATGAATCTGTCCTTCAAGCTAGCTATGTACTGTCGGAATTGATCGCGAAACACTCAAAGCCATTTGTTGAAGGTGAATTTATAAAAAAGTGCCTTGTAAAGGCCGCGGAAATTGTAAGTCCCGGGAGCGTGAAGGCATTTCAAAATATATCCTTGTCCCGGAATACTGTCGCTGAAAGAGTTACTGAGTTGGCTGCCAATATAAGTGATCAGATAAAAACAAAATCAGACTGTTTCATTGCATTTTCTATTGGCTGTGACGAAAGTACGGATTTGTGTGGTATGGCGCAACTCGCTGTTTTTCTTCCCGCGGTTGATACAGATATTAATGTGTATGAAGAATTACTGGAACTAGTTCCATTGCATGATACAACAACTGGGAAGGATATTTTCAATGCTGTTTATGGACTTCTGCAAAAGTACAATTTAGATTTGTCAAAACTGTGTTCCATTGCAACAGACGGAGCTCCTTCAATGACGAGTAAAAAATGGCTTCGTTAAAATATTACAAAGATCAGAGAAACGGGCAGTGACAAACCAGATTTTCATCATATTCATTGTATAATCCACTAAGAAGTTTTATGCTCAAAAGTGATCAAGTTGGAAAGTGTTTTAAAGTCAGTGAAAAAAATTATAGACTTCATAAGGTCACGAGGCCTTAATCAGCGACAGTTTTCTGCATTTTTACGTGATTTAGAAAGTGAGTACACTGGTTTACCATATTATGCAGAGGTGAGATGGCTTTCGTGTTCTATGGTACTCAACCGGTTTTGGAAACTGAAAGAAGAAATACGCGTTTTCATGGAAACAAAAGGAGATGTCAGCTTATTATGCGATGTACCATTTTTACAATATTTTTCATTTATGGTAGATATCACAAAACACTTTTCGGACTCAAATACGAAATTACAAGGACCACGTCAAGTCAAAGCTTTCAAGTGTAAGACGATGTTCTGGGAAAAACAGTTAGCAGAGGATAATCTGTCACATTTTCTGACTTGTAAGGCATATCAGGAAAGCACAAGTGTCCCAATATCATACAAAATATATTCAGAGAAAATGAGAAGCCTTCTGGCAGAATTTGAGAAGCGTTTTCAGGATTTTAAGACCCAAGAAAACAATTTTTCTCTATTTACTTGTCTTTTCACTATCGATATTGATAAACTTCCTCCCTCACTTGCAAATGGAAGTAATTGAGATTCGGTGTCAAACCTATTTAAAACAAAAGTTTGATAGTGTTGGTACATTCGAATTTTATAAGTACCTGCCTGTTCAATACCAAGAAATGAGAAAATTTGCCTGTAAAATCCTGTCAATGTTTGGAAGTACCTATAAGTGTAAAAAACTATTTTCTTTGATGAAAGGAAACAAATCTCCCGCAAGATCCCGATTGACGGACGTACACTTGGATGCAGTTTTAAAAGTTATTTCCGCCGATAAATTCGCGCCACAAATAGACAACTTAATTAAAGACAAAAGATGTGAAATATCTGGCAAAAGAATTTAATGTTTGTAGTTTTTTGTAATGTCCTTTTTATTCGAAATTTAATAAACAGACTTGTCCTATAATAGTACTTTTTCTCAAGATTTTCAGCAGTTTCTTCTTTAAGATAAGGTTTTGCGGCCCACCTAGTCTATGGTCTTCATACTTTTGGCCCACCAGTGACTTTGAGTTTGACATGGCTGAACTGAATCCGACATTGTCCATGCTACCTGTACGGCATATAATTACAAACAAATGCCGAGTTAAACATGGCAGTCAACTGGCTACTGCTGAAATTGAAGGAAAAGAGGGCGATCGATCCTGGCCGGCAAAAATAAATAAACTTCAAGAGCATCAAAAAATAATGACAAATAACCTCTATCCATCGACAATATTAATTTGTACTTTGTAGCATGCCCAACCAAAATTATATCCACTAAGATTAGCGAATATATCAACTACAGTGCCGTACTCAATAAGCTGAACTTTTGGAAAAATATAATAAACATGATTGTAGTTAAGCTTTGAGAAAATTAAAAAGAATATTAATAATAATTTAATTTATTTTGAAGATAAAATGATTAAATTGGCAAATAAGTTGTAACAATCATAAAATAATTTGATCGCAATTGATCAGTAGAAGATTATCTCGTGAGGTTTTATTCTATAACCATAAAAATGAATGTAGTCTGATAATATTAAATACCTATAGACAAAATATCTATTGTGCATAAAAAGTCGGTAAATGAGATGTAGAACGATAACGATAGACCCGTTGTTCTAATCAATTTAATTTTCATTAATTTGTATTGTTGAATCTATATGTATACATATAGGATTCACATGGTTACCATTAATTGCGCTTCTATCAATGATCAAGACTAAAAGTAAAGAACTTCGTTCACCGGTACGACAAATAAACATTGAAGTTAGTGGTTCAAGTAGAAATAAAACTGGATTATGGAATAGGCTTTGCGACGCTTCATTGACTCCAACGCAGTGCGAGAGAGATGAAGCTAATTACGTATGAAATCCATTAATTTGCGAGAGAGATGAAACTAATTACGGTAGAAATTCCTCAGTTTGCTTTGGCGTCAAATTAAAATATTGCGCACATGTGACGGGGCTAGTCAATACCTACTAAACAACAAGGCCTACGCGCTTAAGCGAGACGTCATCCCATTTAGGCCTATGTTATTTCAATACCTTCATTAGAAGGTACGGGTTATTTACAGGAACATATTTAAATGAGTATTTTTTAATTTCAGCAAATAAACATCAATTTATAGGGTTTATTTTATGAGTTTTTAAATTTGTCAAATTTATTCGGTTTCGCTATAGAATTAAAATGTCAAAGGCCACTCTTAAGCGGTTACTGTTTTTTTTTTGTTACACGACGAGGAATGCATTTACGCACGAACTATTATGCACAAGGCACTCCAGAACAGTGTGGGACTCGGCAAAGCCCCTACCCACTAAACCCCTCCGTGTTCTTACCCGACAGCGTTTGACCGGATCTACCGCAACATTTCAAACAGATGTCGGTATGATTTTTGCTTACTAATTGTCCTATTTTAGCCAATTAGTAAATTGTCAAAGCCGAGTCATTTGTCATAATCGGGTAAGGTTTCAAGTCCAGGTAAGTAGTATAGGCCTGTGGTGAGTCCATATGATCAAGAATATAATAGGTTATTATTTTATATTGTCAAAATCCGGTACGGTTTCAAGTTTGAGTAAGTAATATATGCCTGTCGCGAGTCCTTATGATCAAAAATACAATGGCTTATTATTTTAACTTGTCAAAATCGGGTATGGTTTCAAGCTTGGGTAAGTGGTATATGTCTGCGCTGTGGTGAGTCTATATGATCAAAAATATAATAGGTTGTTATTTGCTAAATTCTGAAAAAGATTTTATTGATGATACTTCCTAGCAATACAAAAATCCGAAACTTGTTCTAGGTTATAATTTCATAACTACCTATTTAATAAAATTCTGTAGTTTTCTTTTTTTATTTTTATTTAATAAATTATCATTATGTTTAGAGCAATAATTATTAAGAAATGTATTTGAAATGCTACTAAAAAAGATTTTTGACACATTAATTTTTAGGTAGCTTTATAACTTTCAAAAGGACTTAAAAGTGAATTTTTATTAAAATAACTTAAAAACAACTCACAAAGATAAGATTTTTTGTTGTAAATATCCAAAAATGTATCTTCAAATTCATCAATTAGCTTTTTAAATATAATATATGCACTTGAAACTATATCTACTACCTGTTCTCGAGGATATAAAAGAGCACCTCTACTTTAGGAATTAATTAAATTATAAGAATCCTCTACAACACAAAGTTCATTAAGAGTTAAGTTTTGTTTGCAAAAAGTACACCTAATTTTTTTAAAAACAATATAGCAGCAATATCCACTTAAATAGTTCTGATTGTATAGCTTCGGTATCAGACTGTGTAACTATGATTTTAGATAATAAATTATTAACATTTTCAGAATTTAAATTGGTGTCTAATGACTCTGTTTCACATTCAGGAGGTTCGAAGAACTGATTTATATTAATGTCCCCATAATGTCTAGATTTTAGAGATAACACAGACTGAATTCTAATTTTTTTTCTGATTCATATAGCTGTCGAACTGAGATATGATAATGGCCACCAGCTAATTGCCTATATTTTCCAAAACGCCCTTCCAATGAGTCTGTTTGAATACACAATTCATATGAAGCTCTGTTAAACAGTATTCAGTAACTTCAAGAAGCCCATGAATGGTATGGTTTAATGCAGTGTGGGTTTGTCGAGTCAGTGTATTTGTAAAATTAGTTAAACTCAAAGTATCTAGCCAATTTTGCATTTTTAGCAAAAAACAAAATTTAGGATCATCATTGGGGGCTGCTAGTATTTGTTTGGTAAACGGTTCCTGATATTTCTCTAACAAATGTTTTCCCTTAAGGGGAGTTTTTGCGTTCACTATTTTCCACCATGTCAATATAATACTAATAAAGTCTGCGGTATCTTGTGAATTTGACAAATTTTTAACAAAACCTTTTAGAGCCTCTATAATAAAGAGATTAGAGATTTTAAGAGCTAATTTTACATTTTGTCTTTCAAGAGATGATGGAAATAGAGCCTTTAAACTAAGTGAATAACCATGCTTCAATAGTTTGTCTTGTTCTAGTTCGTATAGGTTTTTGATCACAGAAAAAGAAGCACATTTTTTTTGGCCTGTCTCAAAATCGGGATAAGAAAATGTTTGGTCAGGTTTTAAATTAAGCCAGTTGTTAAAGATACATTTCAGTAAATGAACAGTGTCAAAAAGGTAAAATAAGAGTCTTGCTGGGTCAATAGGATGTGGGAATACTATACTGAGTTGATTAAGGGGTAAAAAATTACTCATTGCTTTACTGTTTACTACATTGTTATTACTAACTGTACAGGGTGTCCGGATTTGGTTGCAAAAGCAGTGTATCTCGCTTATTTTTAAAGATAAAACCTTGCGGTTTTCACGAACCTCAGCTAATATTTTGTGAAACTCATGAAGCCGTAAACAAAATTTTCACAGCCTTCTTCGTTTATGAGATACAGGGCGAAATAGAAAATTTTGCATTTTGAGACCTCCCTCGTATCTCGGTTATCCTTTAAGTTAACGCAAAGGGAAAAATTGCTGCTTATGGCGTAGTCATCATATTTTTCATTTGAGTTGTTATTTTTTAGATATGACCCAAAGTTGTGTTTTTTTAAATGGGACACCCTGTATATTTGTCCAGAAATTGATTTGTCCTTTTAAAAGCTTCTCAAAAATATATAATAGTATGGGTCTATTTTAATAAACAACAAAAATCCTAATTTTCATAATTATCATCCCAAATTTTGCCATGTAAAACGATGCCGTTTTCTTTTGTTTTCTTGGAAGCAATTGACATTTCCCAGTTTTGTACGCGTATATATAAAATATAGCGCTAGTTTTTTGTATTTATTTATTGTGTAAAAATATATTTGTATTATTTGGAAGAAAACCAAACTTTCGAACATTATGAAAAGTACGATATGTTAGCTTGTTTTATATTAAGTAATGAAAATGTTGAAGCGGCTTCTGAGATGTATTTTAACAGGTAAATAGTTAATTTTTAGATATGTTGAAATACTATTGCTTAATTTTTATTTAGATATCCAGAAAGGAGGCAACCTAATATATACACTTTTTATCGGATAAAAAAGAATTTACTTAATCACGGATCATTTATCAAACCTCGTACGAAAACATATAATAAAGAAAATCGGGAGGCTGAGGAAATTACGGTTTTGGCTAATGCAGAAGCTTACCCTACAAACTCTTGTAGAGCCAGTGAAAAGAGCATAGGGATTCCAAAAACTAGAGTTCAAGAAATTCTAAAAAAGCACAAATACCACCCATACAAATTTAGGCTCGTGCAGCACTTACAGCCAGGGGATGCAGAGCGTCGGGTAGTCTTCTGCAATTGGTTACAAGAAAGATGCGATATGGTTAGAGATTTTGAAAGGAACGTTATATGGTCAGACGAAGCACATTTTAGTAATTCTGGTATACTCAATAGGCACAATAGTAGATTCTGGTCCCAGGAAAATCAACACCAAATATTTCCCAGAAGACAGCAGGGCAGGTTTGGTCTAAATGTGTCCTGCTTCATATTAGGAACACATAAAATTTTATATATTTGAGGGAAATCTAACAGCCAATAGCTATATAGAAATTTTAGAGGCAGCTATACCTGAATTACTTGACGATGTTCCTTTAGCGCAAATTAACGAAATTTATTTTCAACAGGACGGTGCCCCTGCACACAATTCTGGAATGACGAGATTATTAATTCTGGACAATAATTTTACCAATCAATGGATCGGAACAAATGGACCTATAAGATGGCCCCCTAGGTCCACAGATTTGTCGATTTTAGATTTCTTTCTATGGGGATATCTGGAAAATAGAATTTACAAAGACCACTATGATAATGTCCAAGATTTAGGAAATGCAATAAGAGAAAATTTTCGCTATTTACAAAATCATCCCGTTATTTTGCTTAATTCCCTAAAACGAATACGAAAATTGTGCGAAGCATGCATAGAACAAAATGGAAATCAGTTTGAACAGTTCTTTTAATTTCCTTGATTACTGTAGTTCTTATACGACAGTTGATTTTTGCTGAAAGGCTTGTTACATAATAATTTATTACTGTTTTATTCTTGTGTTACATAAAACTAGGTAGGTGGTACTTTTTTGGTGCGAAATTATCAATACATATTTTGATAAATAGATTTAATTACATATTTATTTTGATTTATTGTTAGGATGTAGATATTGTTAACGACTTTAAATAAAAGGCAGCATTGTTTTGCATGGCCTACTGCAAAATTTGGGATGATAATTATAAAAATTAAGATTTTTGTAGCTGTTTATTAAAATAGACCCTTACTATTATATATATTGAGAAGCTTTTAAAAGGACAAATCAATTTCTGGATAAATATACAGGGTGTCCCATTTAAAAAAACACAACTTTGGGTCATATCTAAAAAATAACAACTCAAATGAAAAATATGACTACGCCACTGGATCCAGCGTAAAAAACTGGATAAGTAGCAATTTTTCCCTTTGCGTTAAGTTAAAGGATAACCAAAACAAAATTTTCTATTTCGCCCTGTATCTCATAAACGAAGAAGGCTATGAAAATTTTGTTTACGGCTTCATGAGTTTCACAAAAAATTAGCTCAGGTTCGTGAAAACCGTGAGGTTCTATCTTTAAAAATAAGCGAGATACCCTGCTTTTGCAACCAAATCCGGACACCCTGTACAAAATACTATGTACCCAATTTCTTCTAAATTTTCTATAATGGTCTTGATAAAAGTATATAATATTTCTGAATTAAGTTTTGCTACAGGAGATATATGAATGACTTCTGTAAGGCTTGAGCAAGGACTAGTGATCATAAATGCTACTGCAGATGATGCTAAGGTATCTTTATTATTTACTGATGTTCCTACGGTATTGCCTGCCTTGTAATCCCAATAGGGTTCCATGTGAATTTCATCAAAAAGTAATGTAACATATTTTTCTTTATCTGTTAAATATTGAAAAAAGTTACAAGCATAGGTTAAAAAAAAATTCTTTCATCGATATGAGGATCTGTTAAAAATCTATTACAAATAGACTTTACTGTGTTAGGAAGAGGTAAGATAATAGGAGCATGACTTCGCAAATATTTCTAGCAATGAGGGCTTATTGTAAACAAAATTGAACATAAAACAATAGTGCTTGGTGAATATCGATACCTTTCCTTTGAAGTACTTAACAAAGTTAACTGTTCTGAGAGAAATTTTAGATTTTGAGTGAGTTCGTCAGAACCTTTTAAGTTTAAAAGAATATCAGTCACAAATTTAAAATTTTTTTTATATTGTCACTGTCAGACTCAACTTTATCTGAATCGGGAGTTTCTGTGGGAGTTTCACTAATACTGGGGAGTTGACTTGACTCGGTATGGTGTAAATAACGAGTTTCACTAAGATCAGGAATGTCATAATCAAGATTTATGGGTACTGACATCATCATATTGTCAATTGTGTCAATTAAACTTTCTATTTCATCCAAACTGCTAGATAAAAATGGTGATTTTAAATTTATTATTGAAATACAAACAGATTGACCATATAAAAATGTTTCTAGTTTTAAATCGTTATTTATAACAATCGCCCAAGTTATTAGGGGACCAGGAGTATATTCAAGTTTAAATAAAGTTACTTTATCTGTACCCTTTACCAAAAAGCACCCTTTCCTTAAATTAAAATTTAGAAATACTTTTAAAAACTCTTCAAAACTTTGAAACCATATAGACTCTCTGTGTAAATTAAACTCTACTTTGCTCTATAGCTTGCAAAAAATGTATTTCATCAAGAATCTTATTTTTTCATCTTTACTTTTGCGGTCAAGAACATTTTTTGACAAATACTTGGGGCAATTTGGGAAAACCGTTGGTAGAGAATTTTCTTTTAATCGGGTTTTTTTTTAAATGTACTGAAATAATTTTACCTGCTCTCGGATCCTGTTCTGAAATATCCCAAATTATACTACCTTTAGAAAAATGTAGCTCCCACACTTTAGTGTTTATATTTGGAACTAAATCATTTCGCAGAGTTGCTCGTAGCCATTTTTTTGCAAATCACTGTCTTTCGGGAAACTAAACACGTGAACTTTTGGTCCGGCTGTGTAATTACCCCGTAGTTAGGCGAACAACACTTAAACGGCATGTTTACATGATTAAACGTACAAAAACTAATAAATATAATTAAATTTTCACCAAAAATGGAGACAAAACTACTCTATTTACTCTAATTCACGAACAACGACATCATAAAAATGACACTGTTTTGTTTTCGGTTAGGAAGTGCCGGTCGTCGGCCAGTACGTCTAATGGCCAGTTATTACGATACGACATAAGCAAAACTGCATTGGTCTATGCTTTAATGCATTTCTTACGGGAGGCGACTGCAGGCCTAGATGTGGTGACGTCAGGCCTATTTTAATTTCAGCTGGTAGGCCTCGTTGTTTAGTAGGTATTGGGCCGGTCCATATAAACTATTATATCACTGGCTTCTATAATTAGTTCCCTCGGCTTTAGTGAAAATTTACATACAATAAACCCCAAATAATTTTTAATATTTCAAATAAATCTAGCCTCTTTGTTCAGAATATCTGAAACCATTCTGGCCCTTTTAGAGATTGCAACAAAAACATAGGCACATAGTTTATTTTTTAAGGGGTTTATGCAATTTAACAGCTTCCTTTTCGAAAAGGCCTAGACACGACACCAGGTGTTTTTAATAAGGGTCTAATAATTTCGATAGTCCAATTTTTTCAAAAATAGACAAAAATTTGAAAAATGAAGGATTCGTGATAAAATCCCAAAATCAGTTAGTATACCAAAACACAATGATGGTGCAAGTGTGTAAATAATTACCAACTGTTTTAGATCTATAGGGTCAAAGAACAACAAAATACGATATTAATGTTTGTTAATCAAAGTTCAGTACTCTCGACAGATAAAGCAAAGCAACTAAAACAGAATATGCCCGATACTTACCGCCGAATAGTAATAGTGGTAGCAAACACAATAGAGCCAATTTAGTAGCTTTGTCTCCAGGTCTCGACTTCCAAAGTAAATACGTATCCCACAACATGATCTTGCTAGCAACTCTGTGGATTTGGGAAAATATGCCAGTTTGTACTCTATATGTGTAGTGAAAAACTGTGAAGATAGTAGTAAAAACAGAGGTTAAAATGGTGGTCATCACCGTTTTAAAAGAGCTCCATCTGGTGTGCGTCCGCCTGAAGAGAATAAATAGAATAAAAAATTAAAAAGTTATTCAAAATACTACACTATATAGTATAATGTAATCGAAATAATTTATAAAAATTTTTATACATAGTTTTTCAATAAAATGTGAATGAAAACTATAAAACACTTTGCTTCCTATTACCGATTATTTTTGGTAAAAGCTGCTTATGAAAAATTATAATTATCATAACTATACAGGGTGATTCATGAGGAAATGTCAATACTTCAGGTACATATTCAGGACCAAAAAATAAACATAAAAGTCTATATAAATAAGTGTCCGCAAGGCCTTAGTTCTCGAGATACAAGGTGTTAAAGTTTTTATTTAATTTTCCTATTTTTTAAATAAAATCTATGATAATGTAAATAATGGAGTGAAAATTGATATACGGGGGTTTTTTGGTATGACAAATTCGACTCTAATATTAGTATTGCTCTTACTTGTAGGGGGCGCCACCTACATGTCTTTCTACTTCTTCGAACAATCACAACTTTTTGGTACAGTCTTGTATTACATTTTTGAGCAAAACAAATTATTCCCTTGCCATTTCTACGTCAAAAAGGTATACCTGTTAAAAGTGGATACGAGCAACCGTTTTCGAGATATTTGGATTTAAAACAGTTTCGGCGCATGTGGTTTTTTTTATGAAATTCACATAAAGTATGCACGTATTGTAAAAAAATAGAAGTGTGCCTTGCCTGACAGCACAACTGCTGGTTGGTGTTCTTATCGTTTTTCCTGTTACTTAGCAATAGTAATGTCAGTTAATAATAAGATCAAATTTTGTCACTGTCAATTTCTGTTCATAACTTTTATTATCTGACAATAATCATTTAAGAAACTTTAGATCTAAATACGTCATTATGCCTGTGATATTCTCGCATCGTGAATATGCAGATATGATATTCGTCTATGGCTTCTGCAATGGGGTCGCAATTCAAGCAGTCGCGGAGTACCAGCGTCGTTTTCCAGATAGAAGAGTTTTTCAACAAGTTTTCACTACTGCTGGAGAATCTGGGATGTTTCCAAGTGCGAAAATTGTATCTGAAAGGGAATCGGGACCCAACGTTGAAGTAGAAGATACTATACTCAATGCCGTCGAAAATTATCCAAGGATAAGCACTAGGCGGATTGCAGATTATCAAATTACACAATCGTCTGCTTGGAGAAATCTTCACATTAATTGTTTATACCCATTTCATTAACAACGGGTTCAACATTTGCAGGAGGGTGATTTTGAGTTGAGAATGCAATTCTGTAACTGGATTAATGAAGATCGAAGGTTGTATAGGTATGTTTTGTTCACTGATGAGTACAGTAGAACATAATTTCCAACATAAATTTAGCATTAATGTGTGGTGTGGAATGTTAAATGGCCATTTAATTGGTCCATTTTTAATCGACGGTAGCCTTACAGGAGAAAAATATTTAAACTTACTTGAAAATCACTTGCGAAATCTATTAGATGTTCCCCTTAATGTAACACAAAACTTATATAATTGCAGCATGATGGAGCCCCTGCACACTACAGTTTACTTATAAGAAATTTTTTAAACCAAAACTTTCCAAACCGATGGATAGGTCGAGGAGGTCCGTTTAATTGGCCACCTAGATCGCCAGACCTTAATCCTTTGGATTATTGTCTTTGGGGATGGTTCAAATCACTGGTATATTCCACTAAAGTAAATACAAGAGAAGCATTATTGGATCGGATAACAAACGCAGCACAAACACTAAGAAATGCGCCCGAATGTATCCACAGAGCAACCCGAGCTATACACCATAGAGTTGACCTGTGCTTAGAAGCAAATGGTGGAATTTTTGAAAATTATAAAACGTAACCTAGATTTTATTAAAAACAACTTAATAAAAACAATTTTAATAAAAATTAAATACCTTTTGTTTAGTTTATGTCTGAGGCACTGAAGACACACCTCAAAAAAATGTGTTAGTCTTTCATTTCAAAGCTTTTGTGCCAAGATGCGTTTAAATTTGAACAAAATAACAAACTTAAAATTTTGCGATAAAAAATTACATGCGCCGAAATTGTTTTAAATCCAAATATCTCGAAAACGGTTGCTCGTATCCACTTTTAACAGGTATACCTTTTGACGTAGAAATGGCAAGGGAATAATTTGTTTTACTCAAAAATGTAATACAAGTCTGTACCAAAAAGTTGTGATTGTTCGAAGGAGTAGAAAGACATGTAGCTGGCGACCCTTCAAATAAGAGCAATACTAAAATTAGATTCGAATTTGTCATACCAAAAAACCCCCGTATATCAATTTCCACTCCATTATTTACATTATCATAGATTTTATTTAAAAAATAGGAAAATTAAATAAAAACTTTAACACCCTGTATCTCGAGAACTAAGGCCTTGCGGACACTTATTTATATAGACTTTTATGTTAATTTTTTGGTTCTGAATATGTTCCTGAAGTATTGACATTTCCTCATGAATCACCCTGTACATATATTCGTAAAACTACGTTCTTATAAAAAATATATGTTAACGGTTAAAAAATAATTTAGAAAATGCCATTTATTATATAATTTAGTACAATATTCGAAAGTTTTTTGTAAAATTGTCCTAAATTAAATATTAGATTTCAATACACATGGTACATTCAACTAAACTTAAAAAATGTTTACTAAAATAAATTATTACAGGTAACTATACTGCTTTACTAAAATGTTTGGAAAACATTAAAAAGATATGTACTAATTTTGTGCGGGTTATAACAGATCATGGCAATTTTTAAAATTATATTTGGATGAATAACAAACATAGAAAAAGACTCCAAGTCTCGGTCTCATTAAATTATAATTTTAATTTTACAATTCACAACAAACATGACACGTGTTTCGCCCTTTCGAGCATCATCAGACCTACAAACAACAGAGAGAACCTTAGTAAATAATCACACTCACAAATCCTAAAACAATAACTTACAAATAGAATAAAACACACTAAAGCACAACAAAACAAACAACTACTATTTTGATGGACATTAAAATGAGGTTAAGTCTCACGTGAATAAACAAAATAAAATATTAAAAAAGTATTAAAAAAGGTTCACGTCTCTAGGCGGGATCGAACCCAGACCGCCCGAGTGAGGCGCCGAAGCAACCACCCACAGACCACTGGACAAGTCGAAGAAAAGAACCAAAAACTCTCACTCTATGAATTAATGAATGAAATGAAGGTTGCCTATAATTATTATTACATTAAATTGTTAAATATTAGGGTTGTTCAAAATTAAAAACCTCGTTAACGCAAGTGAGAATGGAACTTTTTATAGCTTTGGTTATTTCCATTTTTTCTAGAAGGTCAAGCTTTTTCCCCTTCAGACATTCATGTAAAACATCAATGTCAGAAATGGAAAATTCATGTCCTGACTCCAACAAATGATTGGCAAAAGCTGAAACAGTTTCAGTTACATCCGTATTTCTAAATTTGTTGACAAGGCTTAAATGTTCTCTCACACTTGTGGAAATTTTTCGACCTGTTTGTCCCACATAGGTCGTGGAACATTCGCTACAATTTAGTGCATAAAGCCCAGATCTGGACAATTTATCGGTTGTGTCCTTTGTCCTTACTAAATGTCTCTTGAGAGTATTTACTGTTTTGAATGAAATATTGACATTTTTAATATTTTTAAAAAATTTAGCCAAATGGAGAGAAATGCTTCCGAAAAAAGTAATATGGACAATTTCTTCGATACTTGGAAGAATATCTAATATTATAATACTACTATCATTATTGTGAAGAATCTTTTTTTCCAAAATATTATTGTACCGGGTGACTTCGTATAAACTGGCACCCCCGTCGTACACAAAAAATAAAAATACTGACATACAGAGGATTTTTTTTGCATTATAAATCTGCATTGTAATTCCCAGTAACTTTTCATATAACGACAAAAAGTACAATTTTCTTTAATGGAATGCCCTGTAAATTTTTGCCTAAAATGAAAGATCTTTTTTTTTCGGATTTCAAATATATAATACAGGTTGACGTTTGGTTTAGCCGTTTTCGAGTTATTTAAGTTTAAAAGTCAATTTTCATTATAGACTGTAAAATTACTGGCTATAAAATATCAGCTTTTTGAGCAGTTGGCTATGGAAATAAACAATATAAACAAATGTTCTGTCAAATGTCAAATTACTGCATACTTAGGCATTATAATAAAACAGCGAAGTAAAAATTGAATATAAACAACAATTTATTAACAATATATTTTACTGCAAAATACACAGAATGAATCAAATAACACAAAACAAATTAATCAGAATGAATATTTGCCCCCTGATTATCTACACATTCGTGATAAACGTTTCGCAAGTGCTCAACGGCGTTCTCTATAAAATGACCATTTCTTTCATTTAAATGTCTTATTTCCTGTGTTATAAAATATTTTATATCTTCAACGTTGTCCAGATCACGTTTATATATTTTGTTTTTAATATACCCCCACAAAAAATTATCCATGGGAGTTAGATCTGGACTATTCAAAGGCCACGAAATAATTCCATTTCTTCCAATCCACTCGTTGTAATTCTCATCCAGAAAAGTCTTCACGTCACGTACCACATGTGGTGGGGCACCGTCATGTTGAAAAACTATGTTCATATACTGCCTTAACGGTTATTTTTCTAGCATTTCCTGTAGATGAATTTCCAGAAATTCTTGATATATTTGTCCAGTTAATGTTCCTTTGAAAAAATAGGGCCCTATTACCCTATTCTTCAGCAGGCCGCACCACACATTAACTGTTCTCCTACCTTGAAATTGAACTTCCCTTGTGAATTGGGGATTTTCTTGTGCCCAATGACGAACATTTTGTCGATTTGGTAATCCACTAGTTGAAAAGCTTGACTCATCGGTCCATAATATATTTTTAAAAAAGTTTCTTTCATTATTTAATATATTTAACATAAAGTTGCAGAAATTGAGTCGTTGATTTTTATGCGTTTGAGTTAATTTTTGTACAGTATGATATTTATAGGGCCTAAAACCATATTTCTTTAAAACCTTCCTAATATATTCACGTGAAGTTCTTTTTACTCCGTAACGGGCCCGCATTTCCTTGGAAGTAGTTCGCAGTGGCTGACTCGGATTTTCTACGTGATGCAAAGCAATATTTAAATCGTGATATTCCGTATTATTGTTTAGTTCCCTCTTCTTTCTTTGCAAATCTGACGTTGTTCTAAATTTGGTGAAAATATTCTGGATTGTCGATCTTGAGGAAATCGGACCATCGGGATGATCTGCCATGTAAGCAGGTCGCGTTGCAGAAGCATTATAATTATTTTCAGCACACAAACAAACAATTTCTCGTTTTCCTGCCACAGAATAAACCATTTAAAAAAATATATCAAAAAGAATTGATTTAGTTCTATTAACAGTAATTTAAATGTCAAAGTCATTTCAGAAACATTTTTTAATATTGTTTATTTCCATAGCCAACTGCTCAAAAAGCTGTTATTTTATAGCCAGTAATTTTACAGCCTATAATGAAAATTGATTTTTAAACTTAAATAACTCGAAAACGGCTAAACCAAATGTCAACTTGTATTATATATTTGGAATCAGAAAAAAAAAGATCTTTCATTTTAGGTAAAAATTTACAGGGCAGTCCATTAAAGAAAATTGTACTTTTTGTCGTTCCTCGTATATATGAAAAGTTACTGGGAATTACAATGCAGATTTATAACGTAAAAAAAATCCTCTGTATGTCAGTATTTTTATTTTTTTTGTACGACAAAAAATAAAAAAGTTACGGGGGGTGCCAGTTTATACGAAGTCACCCTGTACATATTTGGGATCCAAAATTGGCGATATTCGAAATCATTTCCCGCAGTGCCATGGTAGAGAGCGCCCCGGATGTTAATAAGGTTTTGGTTAATTTTGAATAGTTATCTAAAACGTATAATAATGCGGAGGAATGGAATTTAGGCGACATATTAAGCAAAATAGCTAAGGTTTACCAACCAAGGTAAGTTTTTTTAATCTTATCAATAATATCATTTTATGTAATTTTGGAGGTAAAAATGAGCAAATTAACATATTAAGGTTATGTTATTAATTAAAATAAGGTATATTTTAAATTTTAATTTTCTGGTTATTTAGCCAGGTTTCGTTATTTACCGAGTTATTTATAAAAAAAATACAAAGAAGTAGTTTGGAGATAATAATAGACCTAAAAGAAAGCAGAATATGCTTTATTTTATCTCCACATTTTGTGTACTAAAGGTAATTTTCGCTGAGTTCACAAACCTAACCTAACATAAATTTGTTTGGCCCAAAAAATTGAATTATTTTGTCACTAAAGACTAAAGTTCTAGAAGTTGGAAAATGGAAGTGTATTCTGTTATCCGATAACTTTAAATTTTATACTACTGTTATTGAGGGGCAAAAGTTTTGACCTAATGGGGGGCAAAATCAGCATTGAAAAGGGGGATGGATATGTTTTTGGCCACACTTGCTCAGAAAGTTCACTTTTCCACCACAAAGTACCAGAGCGAAAGTTGAACTTTCCAAACGACCCGTACTTTCCGACCCTCGGTAGGGAAAGTAACACTATAGATATATTAGTTAATAATCAGAATGGTTTGCATTACAGCGTAATATTTTTAATATTTAATATTTAGTTTAGTAAAGTTTACAAAAAAAAGTATAAGTATTTACAGTTACCTAGTGATAAAATAAGCAAAGAAGTACATTAGAAACACAAAAACTGTATTTTTAACGACACAATATATATTTTCCCTAATACAATAATGTATTATAAGTTTTAAAATGTAGGATAGTAGGGGTGTCTACATTTAATTTTTGAGGCATACCCAAATTAACAGTAAAGGTTTCTAAAAATGGTTTTAACGGTTAACAGTTTATTATTAAACAATTATAAAACAGTATATTAGGACTTAAAAATAACTTCAAATAACCTACACAATAATATTTAGGAAAAATAATAAAATGTATTTCATATTTAACAATGTGTTTTTTTATTTTTGCACGCCTTTTTATAATATTAAGTTGTCTTATATAGAACTAAAAATTATAGTCAAAGATAAAATTTTTTTGTTATTTTTGGAATATTTTTCTTTCTGTGTATTATAAAAGAAATACACCTTTCAAAACTTACCTCTTAATGTAATATTCGCCGGAATTTTTATTATAAACATTCCTCTTAATACCTTCACCTAAACTTCCGCTGTACTTTGTTGAAAATATATCCTCTGTATTTGTATTTTTGTGAGAAACATTTTCCGAATATAGGTTCTGCGATGATTCGAAAGAATGACTTTGATTCGAATCTGCCAACGAATGAATAGTTTTGCGAGACATATTGGGCATAGCAACCACACCCGGTGCTATTTCGACCCTGTCTTTCGAGTGCTGTGAATAAGTCCAGTCGGTTTTGGGATAAACACTGAAAAAAAAATTAAATTGTTTTATATAGTTACGGTTAAAGTTTAAAATTTTTGAAAAAACTCAAATATACTTCATTGTCAAAAAAACATATAGTCCTTGTCAAAGAAGTAGACTCTATAAAAATAAAAATATTGTCATGTCATACAAAAAAGCACAAATCTAACCATAATAAAATCCACCATTAAATATAGAATATAATAAAAGTGACATAAAGCTTTTAAGTTCAGAATTTAACCACAGGGCCTAAAATACATTAGTAATAAAAAAAAACAAAATATACCTATGGTAGGCTCACAAACTATCATTGTAAAATTCTTGTAAGTTATAATATGCTTTTGCCTCCAAGCTACATTTTACTTTTTTTCTTAAACAATTTAAGAAATTCTATATTTCTAAATATTTGTGGGAGGTGGTTGTACATTTTTTTACTTTCATATATATTTGAAGGTTTTACTAAGGTTGTTCTGGGGATAGGAAGTGAGAGGTTCAAATTCTGTCTAGTATTAAAGGCCCTTTCAGTTATTAAATGTACGTATTTTTTATGTATAAGAGATACAGATTCAAGTATTAAAAGGCAAGTAAGTGTTAAAATTTTATATTTCACAAAAAGTGGTTTGCAATGGTCTCGGGCTCCAGTTATGCTTGTAACGAACAGCCTGTTTTTGCAAAATAAAAGTAGAATTAAAAAGTTGTTGGCTGCAGTAATCCCAAAAGCCTATATCATAAGTTAGGTATGAATTTACAAACAATACGAACGTTGCAAAAGGCAGTTATTTAGATTATTATTATCAAAGCTAATAATGGACGGAAAAAACTTGACCTTTTTTACTTTAAGAACGGCCCAACAGTTGCGATCGAGGAAGACGTTTTCCACACTTAATTGAGAATAATAACAAAAATTTCAAAGATAAGATTGTGTTGCAAGCCTCCAACCGTCGAAACGGCCAAACCTCAGGAAAATTAGGAAAAAACATGCCTATACCAAAATATTTTAGAGTTTCAGAAGGGTCCAGATCTCCTGGACCCCCTGGCTACGTACCTGACAGAATTAAAACATATGCATTTTCTAAACATATTTATTATTCAAAGTGTTAAGCAATTTTTTACACTTGGGTTAGATGAAGCGCGTTATTCGTGCATTTCCTTGCCGCGTATTTTCACATTAAATGATAATTATTTCATAAAATAAAGATATTGACAGGTATGTTGTTAAGTGTCATAATTATTTTAGAAACCAGTAGATATTCTGGTTAATGGTGTGCTTGAGAATATTTGGGACTTTAAAAAGTAATGTGATAAAACTGATATTCTTAATTTTAAATCTTGTAACGAAATCTTGTATTTCTTTTTGGGGTTTAATTCAAAGCATATTTAATATGTTTGTACTTTTGAGAGAAAATTATAAACGAGGTATGCTATTTAAGCAAAACATTTTTGTATTTTTATGCCCTCTGTATAAAAAACTAAATGTATAACCCTTATTAATTTTGAAGCAAAAACTTTTTAAGATTTTTACTCTTAGGCAAAATAAAATGTTTGTATGATTTATGCCTCCTGCATAAAAAAATAAATTTGTGATAACCCGAATTTATTTTTCAAGCTAAAACTCATTGGATTCAGACTGACGACGTCTAGAAAAATGTGCAAGGCTTCAAAAGTTATTAACAATCTTAGATTTTAGTAAAAACACTTTAATATTTTTGTAAATTAACTCGAAAATAAAGCTCTGCGCGGCTAGCTCTAAGCCCTTACGATTCCCCAAACCGACCATAACAAGTTAAAAATAATAATTCCGCTACTAAATAATAATTTAACAGATTTTAAAAAATTATGGTATTATCTAGACATTTGAAGAAACAATATCCCGCTTAAAAAGAATTTTCTCACTGATTTTTCATAAAATGAGCTTATTGTTAATTAACAACTTTTTTTGAGTTTTCGTTCATATTTCAAGTTGAATAATTGTAAAAAGGAGCCACTAAAATTATTTGGCTTCTTGGAGACTGTATCACACCTACGTATACTATATTAAATTATGAAAATATGATGTTTTTAATTGTTATAATCTATTACCTAGTTATTAATTATACTGGTGAGGCGGCTAAAATGAATCCATTTTACAACGGAACAATTACCTAGACTGGGTTGTTTACAACATTAGACTTAAAATAAATGTTAAACATCACTCTTCTGTTGAGTTTCGAATTGAGTGGCACTCTCTGTATCGATAAGCAAGTGTATGTGAAGACGAGAATGTCGAGTCAAACGCGCCGAAGTTGCAAAATTTCTCCTGACAAATTTTGTTATATTTGTGAAGAATTTCTGGTGAAATCACAAGCCAGACAATTTTCCGAAAATATAAAAATATTTTGGTGTGTTAATTGGGGATCAAGATAAGCGGTGGGCTCCCCATGTGTGCTGTGTTAGTTTTAGTGTATCATTGGGGCAGTGGATGAAGGGAAAGAGAAAAAGTATGCCTTTTGCAGTTCCAATGGTATGGCGAGAATCCACCGATCATTCTGACGATTGTTATTTTTGCCTGACAAAGACTGAAGTTTATTCCAAAAAGAGAAAGCACAATATAGAATATCCAAATTTGTAATCTGCCATACGACCTGTTCCTCATAATGCAAATTTGCCAGTGCCGATTGCGCCTTTAAATTGGCAAGCTATTGATTTGGGAGATAATGGAGATAACGCATCATCAGGCAGCTCAGAAGAACAGTGCATCGATCCCACTTTTACCACGTGTCCCAGTTCCGGCGAGCCACATTTGATTGTTCAAAGTGAATTAAATGATTTATTCCGCGATTTGGGGTTATCCAAGCAACAGTCAGAACTTCTGGGTCCCCGTCTTAAGGAATGGAACCTATTGGCCAAAGAAACATAAATTACGAATATCAGAAAAAGAAATGCTATGTTTTCTGAATTCTACAGTATGGAAAATTCGTTGTGCGCATGTACTGATATAGACAGTTTAATGCAGGAACTTGATATTGAACATTCTTCCCGTGAGTGGCGCTTATTCAGACTCATATAAATATAGCTTAAAAGCTGTGTTATTGCATAATGGAAATTTATAACCCTCTATACCAGTTGCCCATTCAGTTGCAATGAAAGAAAATTATGAAAATATGCGCACAATTTTGGATAAAATAAACTGCAATATGTATAAATGGCAGATATGTGGGGACTTAAAAGTTATAGCGATTTTAGTGGAACTTCAGGGAGGATTTACAAAATATTGATGTTTTCTTTGTTTATGGGACAGTCGTGCAATAAATCAGCATTATGTAACAAAAATTTGGCCAGAAAGAAGCGAATTTCAACCGGGATCTCAAAATGTTAAATTTATACCTCTTGTTGATCCCAAAAATGTCCTTTTGCCTCCTCTTCACATTAAACTTGGGCTGACGAAAAATTTTGTGAAGGCTTTGAATAAAGATGGTGATGGATTTAAATACCTAAGACAAGTCTTTCCCCAGTTAAGTGATGCCAAATTAAAAGAAGGCATTTTTATTGGACCACAAATCAGAAAATTGCTTGACGATGTCAATTTTACGGAAAAGCTTACCAGGCAGGAACTCAGAGCATGGAATTCATTGTTAATGTAGAAAGAGGATTTTTAGGCAGCAATATGGATGAAAATTATGAACAATTTGTTAATGAACTCTTAGATGCCTATAAAGCGCTTGGTGCCAGAATGTCATTAAAAATTCACTGCCTCCATTCCCATCTGTCATTTTTTCCAAAAAATTTGGGAGCTGTTAGTGACGAGCAGGGTGAAAGGTGTCACCAAGATATCAGAACAATGGAAATTCGGTACCAAGGACGATGGGATCCAGCCATGATGGGTGACTACTGTTGGTTTTTGAAAAGAGAAGATAGGACACCTCATAAACGGAAAAAATAAAGTTTAATTAGTGTTTTAAGTTAATATTTTTCTCGTTTGCTTTTCTCTTAGATGTATGATATGTTTAATAGACGAAAACTGTAAACATAGTCAATAAACAGAATTTTCTGAAATCATTTTTTCTATAGATATTAAGTATCACAACATTCGATATGGTTATACAACTCTCTAACAAGAAAACCCTACGTGTTACAACTTTCTATTTGCCCTTTTCGTATTTGATTAGGTCCATTCTATTAGATTATGCTATTCTGACTTGTGTTACAACAAAAAAAAAATTTTGTCGGCCAGTGTTATTGAAACTACAAAAAAATTACAAAATTAAATGTTTTTGTTAGTTTCAAAAATTAATAACTAATATATTACAACAATTAAAAACATCGCACTGTCATAATCTCATATAGTATAGTTGTGATAAAGTATTCAGGAAGTAAAATAATTTTAGTCGCTTTTGTTTTACAATTATCCGACTTGAAACATAAACGAAAACTCTAAAGAAAAAATTGTTAATTAACAATAGGATCACTATATAAAAAATTGGCGAAAACAAAATTTTCAGCAGGATATTGTTAGTTTAAGTGTCTAGATAATACCATAATTTTTTTAATTTTTAAATTAATATTTACATGGTAGATATATAATTTGCTTTATATGTATAGGGTGGCCCGTTTATCTTGAGTCACTTCCTAGACTCAGAAGCGGTAAGTTTTATGAAAAAAACTTGAAATAAAAAAGTTTCTTGGATTATTTATATATTTTTTTATATATACAGTGTAGTTTCGCGTGGGAAGGTATCTACCTTTTTATTTTGTGTATAAATTTCTATATTAATAGCTCTCTCAAAGACCAATCCAATGATATATAATAGTATGAGTCTGTGACGCAGCGTTTCAGATTTATTTGCGATTGTCTTCAGCTTTTGTCCTATTTTCAACCCGATGTATCTCCGGTACCAATAAACTTTTCTAACTCTTTCTTGTGCACAGAAAAAACAAATCTATGTTCTATTTGTCTTGTAGTAGCAACATTTTTAAATTAGAAAAATATAACAGTGGTGCTAAATTTCGTGAGACGTTAATATTCTCAATTTTTTTAAACGCAACCGTCTGTATATTATATCAAATCCAAATTGAGGATTGAAAGGAGAGTTCAATGATATAAAATAACATTGATCTGAGAGTCACCGTTTCGGACTTATTGGGGATTATCCTTAGTACCAGAATCTTCTATTGCATTATAAAAACGATGTTGATGAAAAAATTAAATAAGCTTTAATAGAATATATTCAAAATTGAGTATTTAAGCTTGATTTTATTTCTGGAGTTAATGAAAAATTTTCGGCTCTTGGAAAATACATAAAGTAATTATAATATAGTAATTCATTAATGAACAAGATTAAACATATAAGTTAAGAACTAGCTACGGTAAAATTTGTTGAATATGTCCTACATTTTGTTCACTGTGGTTGTATTTTATGTATTAATATATTAGTATATATCATAGTATATATTACTACTATATATGACTACATATATATTTTTAATTCCTTAAATTTTGAATTGTCTGAAAATTACTGTTAACACACTTAAATGAGTTATTAAGTTTGACATGGATAATAGGATTTGAGTTGAGAGTATTGTATTATCTTTGTTGTTGGTAACTGTCATAAAATAAATCATTCAACATCTTCATAGTAATAACGAATACCTAAGAACAAATGGATCTTTTTGAATATTATATATCAAACAATAAAAATCGGACTTTTGTACTAAGTAATTATATCAATGAATTTCCATTAAGGCGACATCCAGAGAAAAAATATTTGGTAGGGTCTACCAGCAGCTCAGAAACACTGGAAGCCAGATGACTCGAAAAAAAGGCGACAAGTTTTAAAGTAAGAACAGCAACTGGATATTTTGTTACACTTTGAAGATATTCCCAAAATTTGCAATGATGCTAACTTGGTTAGCGAAACGCGCGTCCAGAACGTAACAAGTTGTGGTGTAGTGTGGTTAGAACACTCGTATTTTGATCTATCTTCCACCACAGGTTCCAGTGTTAGGACTCACCTTTCAATGCTCTATTTGGATTCGATATAATATACCGCGAGTTGTATTTAAAAAAATTGAGAACATTAACGTCTCGCAAATTTGGCACCAATGTTATATTTTTTAATTTAAAAATGTTGCTACTACAAGACAAATAAAACAAGGATTTGTCTTTTCTGTGCACAAGAACGAGTTGAAAAAGTTTATTATAACCGAAGATATATCGGGTTGAAAATAGTTCAAAAACTGAGTAAAAAGCAAATAAATCCGAAACGTTGCATCACAAACTCGTACTATTATTCATCATTGAATTGGTCTTTGAGAGAGTTATTAAAAGCCATGTCAATATATAGTGAGTTGTGTTTAAAATAAAAAAGTTGATACCTTTCCAAGGCAAACTAAACACCCTATATATACGAATATTTAAAAAAATAAAATACAAATTAATCCAAAAAACTTTTGTATTTAACGTTTTTTTCTTAAAAACTCACCACTTCTGAGATTAGAGGGTGGCTCAAGATAAAGGGGCTACCCAATACATATCCAAGAGAATAATAAATTCGATACCTTAATTAATCTTCATAAAACTGCACACACATATGAAAATCACTTAATAATAAATAAAACCACACAAACTAGTTGTTTTCAAATCAAGTATACGTACAAATATATCAGTAGAGGATCACTGTAGCAAAAATTGTATTTCGATAAAAAATTACTTGTTATTTGTTTTTTTTTTAATATATATGGAACTAAATAAAAAGGGTTCATTTATATCTTTACGAGAAATGCATTATATATCTTAAAAGATATTCTAAAAACAAATTGCCTTAGAGTTGTATTAAACTGTTTATTAATTGAAATTGAAAATTTTATATTCGAAATTTCTGAGAGTAAATATAACATGGGTATTTTTTCGATGGCTATTCATACATAAAGTAAAAAAGGATATCATAAATAATATAAAGCATGTTAAAAAAAATTACTCATGTGATATTTTGAATAATAATATACAGTGTGTCCGAAATTGGTTATGACAGTATTGGGATCTCGGAAACCGTGATAGTTACAAAAACGTTTAAATGGAGAAAGTTTTAGACAATTATGTTTGTAATTTAACGCCGTTTTGCTCGCGATTCTATCTTTTTTAGCTTTTGAGATATTTTGAAAAAACCAAAAAACTGCATTTTCGAAAAAGTCCTATAATTTATTTATTTATGAAAATTTTCAAAATCTGTAAGAACATTATTAAGGCAACTTTTTACGTAGAGTGCACCTATTAAGTCAGATTTTACATACGACGTTTCGATTTTCTAGAACCATCATCAATTTTGTTTTTTCCTTATGGCCGCTATGTTCGATTTTAACAGTTTTGAAAAGAGTATTTCTTTAGCTTTTCAACGGTGTATCACACTTTGTAATTAGGTTATTACTAAAGGTGCAAAAAGTGCGTAGAGGAAATATTTAAACGTTTTTTGGAATTATCAAAGTAAAAAGTTAAAAATTAATAGTGTTAAATAGCAATATATTGTAATTTAACATCCAGTTCTACAAAAAATCAGTAAAAACTACTTAATAACATAATTGATTCGTGCACAATGTTCACACATGTTCAAACTACCACCCGCATATAACACTAACAATCTTTGCGTTTGAAATAAGACCGTTTAAACATTTTTTCGAATTATCGATATAAATTAAAATTTAATAGTTTCAAATAGCAATATTTTTAAATTGGACATTAAATTCTGCATAAAATCAGTAAGTTCTACTCAGTAACATTAATACTATGTGCACTGCACATAATGTACCCCGAAGAACGACTGTCGACAAAACTTCTTTTCAAGCGCTGCACTGATTAGAAGCTTGCTAGGGTTAGCCAATTTTAAAAATCGCAACAGAAAGTATGCAAGTATGACAAGGAATGGAATAGGCAAATATTAGAATATTTTAATGAAAATCTGGTTTTTTCCATAAGAAGAATTGAAACAGAACTTCACATTCTGAAGTCAACCGTTCATGGCGATTTAAAAGTACTAACCTTACAAGAATTAACAGAAAATCAGTATGAACTACCTACTCAATAAAATTAATAAAAAAATGCTACATAATACTAGGATTAAAAATGTTGACCGTTTTTTTCTATGCAGTGTCCGCATTTCCTTTCAACTGTTCTGATTACCCGTTGAATGGTATTTCTATTTATATTTTCTAGAATATTTCGGGTTCGCTGCTCAAGAACTTGCCTATTTTCTGGGGGGATTGAATTAGGTTATATTCATTTCGCACATCCCCATAAATAAAAATCCAACGGCGGGATAACCTGGGATCTAGCTGGCCAGCGGACAGGACCACTGTTGGATATTACGTTTTCACAAAAAGGTTTGTACATCCCTGATGTTATGTGCAGGACAACCGTCTTGCTGAAACCACAAGCTATTAAACTGATCATCTGGCACAGCTTCTTGAATGGCAGGAACTATGTGATTCTGTAACATGGCAAGGTATCTTGGGCCTGTCAGTGTCTGATCAAAAATAAAGGGACCAATGAGACGATTTCCTAAAAAGTAATGGAAAATATTGAATTATAAGCAATTCAATTAGACTATGTTTATCTTACCAAGCATCCCGCACCACACATTAAAACCAAATCGCTCTTGCAGCCTGCGTGGATCGCGTAGTTGCGGATTTTCAATAGCCCAATAATGGTGATTTTTTTTATTAAAAATGCCACAGTTTGTAAAATGAGTCTCATCTGACCAAATGACTTTATTGCAAAAAGCGGGATTTTATCGACATCTATTGGTATACCAATTACAAAAAACAATTCTTCTTTCGAAATCACCAGCAATTAGTTG
>JAUTXW010003383.1:0-57784 GCA_030620095.1 Kuschelorhynchus macadamiae | reverse complement strand
CTTATTTAGTGCTTTCTTACCACATTTAACTATTTCTATACTCTCAAATGCATCCAATAATCTATTATTAGATACATTTTTAATCAACTTAAGATTATTTATTCCTATTCGGTGATTGTTTTCCAAAGCATGTTGGGCAACGCTTGACTTTTCTGTTCTTCCGTATCTTAAATGTGCCATGTGTTCTTTAAAACGAATATTTATGGAGCGTTTAGTTTGCCCAACATATTTTAGATCACAGTCATTACAGCTAATTTCATAGATGCCACTCCTCTCCCTCAAGTCGACTTTGTCTTTGGGGTTTCCAAGGAGATTTTTCAAACAATTCTCCGTTTTGTAGGCTACTCTAAAACCTACGTTTTTAAATACTTTTTCTAGACCTCTCGTATATCTGGGATCATATGGGATTACTATGAATTTATTGGAAGCCTCAGGTATTTGAAGAGAAGTGGCATCTTTTAACATTTTCTTATGCTTATGTCTATTTACTAGTTTATGTACAAAATTATCATTATATCCATTACTTTTAGCTATATTTTTAATCCGATTCATTTCATTGTTAAAACGTTCTTTACTTAGTGGAAAATTGACTAACCTGTGAGTTAAGAAATAGAATGCTGCCATTTTGTGTTGACGGCAATGAAATGAGTCGGATGTTATATATCTATCAGTATTAGTAAATTTCCTATAAATATCAAATTCTAATTTATCGTTATTTCTAATAACTAACGTGTCGAGAAAAGGTAATTGCCCATTGTTCTCCTTTTCGTACGTAAAATTAATGGAAGGATGTTTATTGTTTAATGTTTCTAAGAAAGTGTCCAAATTTTCTGTTTTAGTATCAAAAATAGCAAATATATCGTCTACGTATCTATACCACACCCTTGGGAAATACTTGAGTTCTTTTTTGAATTGGGTTTCTAATCTGCCCATAAACAAATTTGCAAGGAACGGAGATAAGCAATTGCCCATCGCAGTTCCCTCTAGTTGTTTATAATATTTATTGTTGTACTGAAAAAAATTTTGATTCATACATAATTTTGTGAGAAGTAAATACTCATCAATAATTTCTTTCTTCAAATTATTGATTTCAAGTAGTTCCTTTAGGTACTCTAAAGCTAGTGGTATGGGTACACTAGGAAACAATGAGCTTACATCAAAAGATATTAAAATTTCACCTTCTTTTAAGTGAACATTCTTAATTTTATCTAAGAATTCTAACGAGTTAGTAACCTCAAAGTTATCATACGAGATATTTAATTTGCCGAATTCTTCTACTAACCATTTTGAAATATTGTACGTTGGTGATCCAACAGCTGAAACAATAGGTCTCATGGACTTCCCAGGTTTATGAATTTTGGGAAGGCAATACAGTTTAGATAACTGTGGGTTACTATGTGTTAGTTTGAATTTTAGTTTATCGGACACAAGGTTTTTACACTGTTTTAAAGTACTTTTTACTTCTGTTATCATTTTTGATAACGGGTTTTTCTCAATTAAATCATAAGGACCAGTTTGAATCAAATTGTCTACTCTTTCAAAATAATCTGTTTTGTCTAGTATAACAACCTTATTTCCTTTGTCAGCTTTTAAATAAAAACATTCCTTTTTCTTCAGTCCCTGGATAACTTCAGTGTTTTTACGAGAAACATATTTTGACTTGTTGTTAACAACGTTTTTTGAGATTTGATTTCTGCAAGCCTCTCTAATGAATCCCTTAGTTGACTCTGGCACGTATTGAATGGAACTTTCGATATTCCCTATAATAGTTGGTAAACTATTTTTTACTGGAGGCTCTGCAAAATTCAAACCTTTATTCAAAAGGGCGATTTCTCTATTAGTAAAAAATAGTAGTAAAAAATAGTTTACCAACTATTATAGGGAATATCGAAAGTTCCATTCAATACGTGCCAGAGTCAACTAAGGGATTCATTAGAGAGGCTTGCAGAAATCAAATCTCAAAAAACGTTGTTAACAACAAGTCAAAATATGTTTCTCGTAAAAACACTGAAGTTATCCAGGGACTGAAGAAAAAGGAATGTTTTTATTTAAAAGCTGACAAAGGAAATAAGGTTGTTATACTAGACAAAACAGATTATTTTGAAAGAGTAGACAATTTGATTCAAACTGGTCCTTATGATTTAATTGAGAAAAACCCGTTATCAAAAATGATAACAGAAGTAAAAAGTACTTTAAAACAGTGTAAAAACCTTGTGTCCGATAAACTAAAATTCAAACTAACACATAGTAACCCACAGTTATCTAAACTGTATTGCCTTCCCAAAATTCATAAACCTGGGAAGTCCATGAGACCTATTGTTTCAGCTGTTGGATCACCAACGTACAATATTTCAAAATGGTTAGTAGAAGAATTCGGCAAATTAAATATCTCGTATGATAACTTTGAGGTTACTAACTCGTTAGAATTCTTAGATAAAATTAAGAATGTTCACTTAAAAGAAGGTGAAATTTTAATATTTTTTGATGTAAGCTCATTGTTTCCTAGTGTACCCATACCACTAGTTTTAGAGTACCTAAAGGAACTACTTGAAATCAATAATTTGAAGAAAGAAATTATTGATGAGTATTTACTTCTCACAAAATTATGTATGAATCAAAATTTTTTTCAGTACAACAATAAATATTATAAACAACTAGAGGGAACTGCGATGGGCAATTGCTTATCTCCGTTCCTTGCAAATTTGTTTATGGGCAGATTAGAAACCCAATTCAAAAAAGAACTCAAGTATTTCCCAAGGGTGTGGTATAGATACGTAGACGATATATTTGCTATTTTTGATACTAAAACAGAAAATTTGGACACTTTCTTAGAAACATTAAACAATAAACATCCTTCCATTAATTTTACGTACGAAAAGGAGAACAATGGGCAATTACCTTTTCTCGACACGTTAGTTATTAGAAATAACGATAAATTAGAATTTGATATTTATAGGAAATTTACTAATACCGATAGATATATAACATCCGACTCATTTCATTGCCGTCAACACAAAATGGCAGAATTCTATTTCTTAACTCACAGGTTAGTCAATTTTCCACTAAGTAAAGAACGTTTTAACAATGAAATGAATCGGATTAAAAATATAGCTAAAAGTAATGGATATAATGATAATTTTGTACATAAACTAGTAAATAGACATAAGCATAAGAAAATGTTAAAAGATGCCACTTCTCTTCAAATACCTGAGGCTTCCAATAAATTCATAGTAATCCCATATGATCCCAGATATACGAGAGGTCTAGAAAAAGTATTTAAAAACGTAAGTTTTAGAGTAGCCTACAAAACGGAGAATTGTTTGAAAAATCTCCTTGGAAACCCCAAAGACAAAGTCGACTTGAGGGAGAGGAGTAACATCTATGAAATTAGCTGTAATGACTGTGATCTAAAATATGTTGGGCAAACTAAACGCTCCATAAATATTCGTTTTAAAGAACACATGGCATATTTAAGATACGGAAGAACAGAAAAGTCAAGCGTTGCCCAACATGCTTTGGAAAACAATCACCGAATAGGAATAAATAATATTAAGTTGATTAAAAATGTATCTAATAATAGATTATTGGATGCATTTGAGAGTATAGAAATAGTTAAATGTGGTAAGAAAGCAATAAATAAAGACAGAGGGCCTATTCCCTATAGTCCCCTCTATTGTTTACTTGACAACGGTGCAGTCGGGTGCAACCAAGTGTGACCACATTTACCTATAAATAGTCTCGGTTAGGATAAGTTACTTTAGTTTATATCATCTGCTGATGATGCTAACTTGGTTAGCGAAACGCGCGTCCAGAACGTAACAAGTTGTGGTGTAGTGTGGTTAGAACTCTTGTATTTTGATCTATCTTCCACCACAGGTTCCAGTGTTAGGACATAAAACCGATCGAAAATGGTATGTTAGTCGTGGCTGAGATTAGGCCGTAATAATTATAAAAGGGAAGTAATAGACTATTAATAATGTATTCGTACTTTTATTACTATTTTGCAGACTTCATCCACTTCCGATTTGAATGTAAACAGAAACATTATATCGAATATTGACATTTAAGCAGTACAAACACCAGTATTCAAATTTCTTACAAGCACGTCTCAAAATAAAAACGAAGCTTTCGACGATTCACTAATAATAAATAACGTAAACATTACTTGCAGGTAAAAATAATAAATGATAACATAATGAGATAAAAAGAGAACATAACAAAAAAACAATTTGTTTTTGAGGGCTGTCTAGACGGGTATGAAAAGTACTCTGACCTGAAATAATCTTCGATGTGTTATTAGTTTCCGATATGAACGAGAAGTGTTTATAAATTGTGTTTTATTGTATGAATGTGGTGGATAAATCGAAGACTATTCAATAAATTTATATTCTTCTACTTTAGGTGCTTTCTTTTAGTTCAAAACTTTTTGGGTTTTCTTTACTGCAAATGAAAAATATTGACACAATGTAATGAAATTATGCATTAAGAAACTATTTTCTAAATAATAATAATAATAATAATAACTTGAAAACGAAAACTACCGATAACACCTTTCAATCCAAAAAAGAAAAGATACTTATTTAATTAACATGGCTGTCCCCAACGACGAGAACATCCAAGCAAAATACAGTGAGAAAATCGCCAAATACACCGACTTGGCGATGGAAATAGAAAGGCTGTGGAAACAAGAAAGAGTCATCATTGTTCCTCTCGTCCTATCAGTAACAGGCCTCACCCTAACAACGTTTACACCGCATTTGGCTCAAATAGGACCTAATACAGACATTCACAGGAACATCCAGAAATCGATCATTTTGAAAATATGTAGCATCGTTAGATCATTTCTTAATACACAATAGTCTTTTTCCTCTTTTTTTTATACAGGGTGTTCTATTATATATGGAACCCCCCTTTAACTTTTTTGTCTGGTACTATAGAGACAAACGTCTTAAATAAAAGTTGTACGGCACTATAAGTAATTTTAGGCAAGTAATATTAATGTATATAGGGTGGAAAAGCGCTGCGAAGAAGATTGTATTTTTTTCTTATGGAACATCCTATATATTGTAGGCTTAATGGATAGACATCGTCTTCCTAATTACAAATATATATAATTTGTAACATTTATTTTAAATATTACAATCAGAAAAATGATTACACATTTAGGCAAATATATGAACACATTTAGGCAAATATACGATTTAGTGAGAGTAAATCTTTCAAGAGGCCAACAAGAATCACTACTAATGAGGATATAGAATTAGATATCCTATTATATTTTCAAGGTATGATTATTTATAACTTTTTAACAAGTTACCCCACATACATAGTTTTATTATTTTTGTTCTAGAAAATCCTGCCAATTCAATTCCAGACGGTTCTAAATATCTACAAAAAAGTATTGGCATGATACATAGAACATTAAAAAAATATAACTTTCACCCATTCAAGCCGAGAAAAGTTCAACATTTAACCCAAGCAAACAAACTAGAATGTTTGCGATTCTTTGCGTAGAGATATATTAGAACAATCCGAAACGGATCCAAACATCTTTAACAGAATTCTGTGGACTGATGAGTCCATAAACCCCCAAAACTTTTGCTTGGTCAGTGAGGTGTAATCTCTCGTTATCGCGAACTAATGGACACTATTTAAACATCCGAAGCAGGCGGCCGTCCTTCCAAACCACCTGACTTGAGATTTAGAAGGATTAAGCTTTAAACAGTATTTACTTGAGATGCTGCAAAGTGATTGAAAGTCTTGATTAATAAAAGCGCATGAAGCAACAAGATCTTTTTCTCGAAAAAAGAACTAAACTTGCGTGTCGTCTGCATAAAGGTAGGACATGCAGTACCCTAGGACTGTATGGAATTGTGACGTATATAGCGTGTATAGAAGTGATCCCAAAACAGAGCCCTGAAGGACTCCACTCATAACAAATGCAACATTTGATACTCCCTTGCTTCTAACTGCTTGAAATCTATTAAGTAAGTAGTTTAGGAGTCTTAACAGATGCTAGTGGTTGATTAGGTCAAATGCCTTTGAGTAGTCTAGTAATATAGGTATTGTTAAGTTGTTTTTATCATTTTCGATAAGAATATCGTCAGTGACTTTAGTTAGAGCCGTTGTATACCGATGATATTTGCGGAATCCTGATTGATATTCGAGGAGTATGCCATTTCTGTCAGTATATATTCTAATTTGCCCTTCAATGATTTTCTATTTTCTCCAGTGCATAAGATACTAATAGGTCGGAGGTCTTTTAATTATGTAGGGTTTAAAGTTCTATGGAGTAGTATGATATGAGATTTCTTCCAAATAGAGGGAAATGTATTACCTATAATACGAAAGTTAAAATTGGGGTAGCACATGAGAAGCATGTTAGGAGAAATTGCATCTGGGCCCACAGATTTATATTTTTTAAGCAGAAGTACATTATATACTGCATTGTTATTTGTACGAATTCGAATTCTTGACAGTGTATATTAAGTATATTACTGGACCGAAAATGCGGATCTGGAGTATTTTTGTTACTTACATTTACTTTTTCAATTCTTTCCAAAAATTTTTTTTAGTACTATTGTTAATTTTAAATTCTAGTTATGATTTTTTCTCCCTCTTAATAGATTAGTTTCATTTCGCAAAGTTTTATAGTAGTTCCAATCAGATTAATTTTTAGTTTTCTTAAATTTTAAGAGTGCTTTATCTCTTTTAGTTTTTAGAACATTTATTGCTCCAGTTAACCAAGGTACTTGATATATGTACACTTTTTATAGGAGCATAAAAATTAAAAATACTCAGAATAACTCTATTAAAAGTATTTACTTCGCTTCTATGTCATTGGCATTGTATACGCGTATTAAAATGAATTATACTAATATTCTTAAAGTCGCGAATTGTATAAAAATACAACTGTACGATTTGTATACAATAGATCGCGATCCCTCCACTTCTAACATTACCCCTGTTGTGTCGAACAATTTATAGCCAGTAAATTGTACCAATTCATCAGGAATATGAGCGTGCAGCCAAGTACCTCAGATACACATACAATATAGTTAACAGGAATTATCATTTAATTTATACTTAATGATCCATTATTTTCAATGATACGCAATTCTCCATTAATCTGTTGCCTAGTGGGTAGTCATTTTTTGGAACAAATGTTATGAGCCTCCAACCAATCTGTGGTTATTTTTGCGTATTGTTAACACGCTAGGTATCTCTCAGTATAAATATTTGCATCCACCGCTTCACCCCTCACATGTCCAGCATAAGGACATGAAATGCCAGCGACCGATATAACACATTAGACCATAATTGTCCTTAAATTTCTTTTTTGGTTTATATTTTACGTTATTTGGGCAATCTTCTGTATAGAAGCCATCATTACCTTTAATTTCAGAATGCAATGACGTGAAATATTTTTCTTCATTTATTACGACAACTCGTTTCCTGTGAAGTGATGCCTTCGCAACTGATCTTCGGTATATTTTGGGCACTTCTTCCTTTTTTGACAGTTAACTCCTTGCTTCAGTACTTTACTAACGGTCATATGAGAAACAAAAAATCCTCGTGCCAATTTACGATTGGATGATTCCAGTCGTTTTCTAGCAGCTTCCACCAACCAATATGATTGGGCATTAGTAAATACTTTAGGTTAGGTAGGTCCACTTCGAGATAGCGAGATTTTGTAAAGCCATAATTTTGCTAAAACTTGATATTTCAAACTTCAAAAAGTATCGTATGATTCCAAAGGAGACTAGATGCTAAGTTATTTACCCTACGTTACGTTGACTACTAACTACACTATGCTCACTGAACTGTAAAGTCTTAGGAGTTCATAATTCCAATTTGACACCGTCTAATTCCAAGAACTATGATTTCTTAATTGACCAAAGCCGCGAAAGCTTCACATCTATGTTAGCTAACCTCTATGGGGAGAAAACCAAGCAGGATGCCAAAACCTTTGGCAATCTCCGGAACAGCAAGAAGAAGTTACTCTGCCAGTTGGCCTTGCTCCCTGTAGTACCGAAATAACTGCAGGTGAAACATCCCATTACTTCTAGAACTAGTAAGGACATTTATAAGCGTGCTAGCAATGCATTAGTTAGAGAAAGGATTAAGTCAACACGGCGTGATTTAGATACAAATGCCTTGAACAACTTTGGACAACATGACAAATGCACAGGCAGAAAAAATCCACCAACAAATTACACTTAAGCAACAAAAGAAGTTCGAAGCCCGCCTGAACGGAAAAAATCCAGTGAAAATAGCTTGTCATCGAAGCCGTTAATCGAAGCAGAACATTCCGTCCTTTCCAAAGGCCAAAATTTCGCAATAGCACCGACTAGCATTCCCGTAAAAGACATAGTATCCTCTGTTAAAGCAGCAATCAGAAGATTACCAGTGAAACAAGCCGATGAAGTCAGATATGAGACAGCAAAGATCATTAACAATTCAAAACCACCCAAGCCGAACCTCTCCGCAGACCTTAAATAAAGACGCAAATATTCTGCTACTTCCAGCAGATAAAGGCAACGCCACAGTCGTTATGGACAGAACGGAATACGTGCAAAAGGTTATTCAACTTTTGGACAACAACACCTATAAAGTTATGCAGGCAGACCCCACAAGTAGAATAGAAGGACGCATTACCAATCTGATCAGCGCATCCGGTCTACCACCAGCGGAAAAGAAATCATTAAAACCAAACAGCTCCAAGATTCCCAGGTTCTACAGTCTGCCGAATATACACAAGAACAATGTACCACGTCAACCGATCGTCAGTGCAATAGACTCACCCACATACAAACTAGCTAAATATCTTTCAAATTTTCTTCGATCGATTTACTGAAAAAACAGATTCTTTTATCAAAAAATCTGCACATTTCGTGGAAAAACTTAAGGCAATCCAGTTAGTAATAATAATCTTGATAAGAGCTTAATAGATCTAGTGAAAGCTTGACTTACATCCACTTATTTCAGTTTTCAATGAACTTTTTATGAATAAACTTCAGGAGCAGCTATGGGATCTCCTTTATCACCTGTGACAGCGAATATCATTATGGATTGCTCTAACATCCGCTCCACTAAAACCAAAGCACTGGTTCAGATATATAGATGATACTTTTGTTGTTTGGCCTCATGGACAGGATAATCTTCTCATATTTCCAGACCATCATAATATCAAATTCACGATGGAAATTGAATATAATGGAACAATCCCCTTTTTAGATGTATGTGTTCGAACGAAGGAAAATTGTACATTAGGACATTCTGCGTATAGAAAACCCACGCATACGAATAAATACGATATTTAAATTGAAATTCTCATCACCATCCAGCACAAAAGAAATCGATTATTAACTCACTATTATTCAGAGCTACATCGAAACTGAACCGAATCTCTCAGAGGGAATGGCTATTGCACTGAAGATATTACGCGTTCAATTAAAAGATATAGTAATCCAGCTCTGCCAAAGGAGAATGATAAAGAGCCACCGTCAGGTAGTGTTATGCTTCACTACATGCCTTTATAGACAAAATAGGATGATTACTTCGGCGGTCCAACATACGTACAATTATCAATACATATAAGAAGATTGGACAATGCTTTCGATCCCCGAAAGATATTGTACCTTTCCAATCAGAAGGAGTCTATATGCTCCTGTGTAGAAGTGTATGTAGGAGAAACAGAACGCTCAATATCAACTAGACTTAAGGAAGATAAGCGATGTATTAAGAAGAAACAAATTGTTCAATCTGCTGTAGCTAAACACCAGCATAACACTGGCCATATTATAAATGTAAAGGAAACCAAGGTTCTAGCATCGGTTCCAGGATTTTATAAACGAAAAATTAGAGAATCTATTAAAATATTTAAACATAAAAAATTTCAATAGAGATACGGGTTACGGTCTACATCACACTTGGAAACCGATCTTAACAAAGGGTCACGGTTCGGCGAGAACAAGTCGGGTATAAAAGCCCGGCTGAATCTCTTCGAGCTCATTCAGTGTTCAGATCTCGTGGAGTAAAAATCCCTGAAGATGCCTCGTGCAGTCGAAGGCGAAACGTAGGATAGTAATTCCATTTTGACACGGTCTAATCCCAAGAACCATGATTTAATAAATTACCATTATTCTGTTTACATTTAAAACGATTGGGAACAGTGAACGCTCATTTTTCGAAAAGTTACGAATTAATAGTATTATCTTCGCTTTTATATAAATTTGTATGTATTTTCATTACAACTACAATATAAATGTTATATTTATTTAGACACTTGTTTACATTTACGAATGGAAAGGTCGTAAATCCTAATCAACAGAAAATATTAATCACACAATGTAAATTTGGATAATTTTCAGAAGCTGTCAGATGCAGAGTTTGCATAAATACGAATTTATAGAATCTATGAATTAGCTGGAATAATGATTCACCTATTCAGAGAATTTATAATGCCTCACCTTTCAATGATAAGATAAATCAAATTTAGTTTCAACAATTTGGCCATATTAAAGGGTAGTTAATTTGCCCTGTTGTTTTAATCGGTCATTAAAATATCAGGACAAACTTAAAAGCATTATTCGGCTTTTATTAGTCGGGAAATGTAAAAGAAACTTTTTTATGGGAACAGCGTTTTCCATTCTATTTCTTTCACTTAAAAAATATGGTATAATTACCAAAATATGTAACAATTCAAGGTTAAATTTTATTTGTAATGAGACAGAATAGGGTCTAAGGAAAAAGGAATCAGTAATATTTAGTATACAGGGTGTGACAAATAAGTGACTCGCGCTTTTAACTTTTCTCTTTACCAAGATATTAAATGAAAATTTTTTTTAGTTAAATAAGACTTTATTTCACATTGTATTCCTGCTACGTTTTATTTTAAAATGGGACACCCTATATGTGTGTTCGGGAAATACTCTTCCCAAACACCTAATAAATACCTATCGTATTTAGGCAACTTATATGTACCCACAGTACATCATAAGCCTAATTGAAAGAATTTTTAACTCCGACTAAATGCGTAATACACTTCATAAATACAAAGAAATTAGTCATTTTTCCATTACAATAAAATTTATAATCCAAAACATATGGCCACCCTGTCACACTTTTAACTATCCATCCTGAAATATTCTGTTCTTAAATACAAATTTTACTACAGCATAATACAATACAACATTGACGTTTTCATTATGAAATCATATAAAATTTAACAGTGTAAAAAATGATAGTTCTTGACTGTAATTGATTAACCGATTACATTGTTGCTAAAGCTTTAGTCGGTAAGTTGTTATGTATTTTGAATCATATAGCATATTGTTACTATGGCAAAATTGAGTGTGACTGAATTAATGACTTGATTTTTCTCCTATGTTTGATTTTGTATTAGGTTTTAGCAACAGACCAGTTTGATTAGTAGTTAGTGTTTTTAAATAAGACCTACTGTTAAGTTGTTACAAAGTTAAAAACTAAAAGTTTAAAAGTGAGAAATAAGCTTGCCTCAATTAAATGTAAAAGCATTGTGCATATTGCCAAATACGATATTTAGGCCATTATTTTTAGGCAACGCCTTCTATCTACCAAATAGAGCGGTGAGGTAAGTTGATTTTATTACTTTTAGTGTATTTTACCGCTAAAAGAAATAGACGGTTTCTTTTTTGAGCAAATTATCTTAAAATTAATTGTTATCGATTAATTGCGAGGTTAAAGAGTATGTTGGTTATTATACAAGGTCTGACGTGGTTAGCTGGATACCTTTTTGCATTCTTTGTTGTAAAAAAATTTAAATAAAGTATCAAACGTAGAACTGAAGCTTTCACAGCTTTGGTTAATTAAGTAATCACGCTTCCTGGGATTAGGCCCTTTCAAATTAGAATTACTATCCGACGTTTCGCCTTCGATTGCACGAGAAATGTTCAGGGATCTTTTCCACGGTTTCCTCGTGTGATACAAACCGTAACCGGTATCTCTATTAAAAAATATTTTCATTTTTTAAAAATTTTTCCGTTATAACATCCTGAAACCAATGTTAGAACCTCAGTTTCTTTTACATTTATAACATGACCAGTGGCATGCTGGTGTTCAGCTACAACTGATTTAACAATTTGTTTCTTTTTCATACATAGATCATATTCTTTAATTCTAATGGATACTGAGCGTCCTGTTTTTCCCACATACACTTCTCCGTATATTCCTTCTGCCTGAAAGGGCACAACATTTTTCAAGGAACGCAAGCATTGTCCAGTCTTCTTATGTGCATTGAAGGTTGTGCATATGTTGGACCGCCGAAGTAATCGTCCTATTTTGTCTGTAGTGCCATGTATGTAGAAGAAATAACAACCCTACCCAACGGTGGCTCCTTTTCATTCTCCTTTGGTGGAGTTGGATTACTATATCTTTTAATTGAACGCGTAATATCTTCAGTGCAATAACCATTTCCTATCAAAGCTTCGGTCAGTTGCTATGTTTCCGATGTTAGAGAATCTTGATCGGAAATCAAAATGGCTATAAATACTAGATGATGGGAATTTGCATTTAAGTATTTATTTGTATGAGTCCGTTTTTTGTACACAGAATGTCCTAATGTACCATTTTCCTTTGTTTGAATTTAATATTATGATGTTGTTGATTAAGGTGGTTCAGAAATGAAACACGTGTAGTAGTGCACGTAATAATTTGACATACTTCAAAGCGCGCCGCCAGGCGTCCCACTACCTAACATTGCGAGTGTGTGCTGACTCATGTATATCCTTAATACCACATCATATTAATATATGAGTCATTAAAAAACTCTTGTAATTTTTTGTTCCGAGCTCTTAGGCTAGAAGAACACAATCCAGAATATTTTTTTCCCATTTTCTAATTTCACAGTACGGATATTTATCAATATCAAAATTGCACAATTTGAATAGATTCGCCCTTATTATTGCATTTAACGAAACTTATTGAGAACCAGTTTTGGCCATTATTGCATGATCATTTGGATACATTTACTATTTTATTCAGTTAGCAATATATACCCACGCATTCAACCATCCAACGATAAGCGCAAAAATAATAAATTGTAGCTTTATTGTATAGATATTTTCATAAAACAGATTTCCCTTTATGTCTGACCTTTAAAATCCAATTAATTTCTCCCCCTAACAAGAGCATCATTTACAAGCATGGTTTTGAAAAAAAAAACGTATATTATAGAAATATTTCGCTGAATTTTTTACGTCGACATTATCGTTTATTCGAAGGTTGTAGACATTGTTTTTATTTTTTAGTTTCACTACGTTTCGAATGGTTACTATCTCCAGTCGTTTTCAAGCGTAAACTAAATACTCTAACTCTAAAGCTGTAAGTTTATGAGCTAGAAGCGGTTTTTCTTATATTTGGAATATCGACGCTAGACTTACTGAAAATACATTGATTCCTTTCTACCCTTTATGAAAGCTAGTTTTTATGAACTTTCGTCTTTGCCATTGTAGCTCCCTATGCAAAATTTTACTTTCTGACCACTGCATCGATGCTGGCTTGACCAGATGTGGTAAATCAAAATTCTGTAAAGTAATATAATTTTTCGTCACGACAGCATGTGCTGGATTTAAGGCATCTCAAAGAAACTTGCATCCATAGAGTAACGTTGAATTGTGGGAGATCTGTTTCTGTTTTACAGCTACTACCATGGAATTTGCTTGGCAGTCCAACTGCAAGGATCAAGGATCCAGTTTGCCCCCATTATGGAATTTGATACCAACAAAGCCCTTTCCCTTTCCCTTGAATCTGCAAGTCTTTAAATCCCGCATCAATAAACGTTCCCTCTCTTCGCTTAAGACAACCACAGTACTTAAAATAATTAGAAAAATCAAGAGTGCCAACGATTAATAATCTAAAGAATAGAACATGTTTTGGATACGTGCCAGTCAAGTTGTGAATCAGCTTTTCGTTGCTAGGCGATTTGGGTACGGTTGACCAATGGTATTGATTTGTGCTACGTATGGATAGATGATTTAAATCGTAGAGTAAGAATAAAAATAGAGTTCATTATTTACATATTTAGCCACTGCCAAGATTACCTCACAGTATAAGGTCGATCGTACGACGAAGCCAAGCCTAGCCAGGAACTCCAATGTTTATATCAATTTATATTACGGTGAATATGTTTAAACATGATGCAATAAAATTTTCATACAAAAAATAGTAATGTTTTTCCAGTATTAGTTTTTAAGCAGTATAAATAAATTACTTTTATTGCAAAATAGTAAAATACAAATTAAAATACCCAAAGCCTTAGATCAAATTACACCAGTAACAAGAGTTTTAGTTAGATATGGCAACCCTGAACGACAACTCCACGTATTAGACCATCCCACTTTCATTGACAACGGATCCTTATAGTAAAAAAGTATAATAGACTACTGCAAAGATTGTTACAGGGTCACGTGACCGGCGTGGCTTAAAAACCAATAGCGGGTCGTGGAACTACAAAAAACTTTAACATTAAAGAAATTAATTTGCTGAAAAATATTTTAACCCAGAAATTAATTCAATTAAAATTGTCATTAAGTACCAAGCTTTTTTTAGCTTCAATACTGCATGTGTTTTAATGTATTATTGTGTAATTGTTAATACGGTTCAAATCTTCTAATTATATGTTGCCTTACTTCAAGAAGCAGCGTTCTAAAGGTGCGGTGACATTAGAAGACGATTGATTTTTTATATATTTAATAAATAAGTTTTAGTTACTTTATCATAAATATTGCGAAACTAGGAGCTTTAGTTGACTTAACTATGGTGGAATTGGAATTCTCTTTTAATCATCATGTAAACAGCTAGATTTCCTTTTCCAGGGGACTTGTTATGTCTAATGGAAGATACCTTGATCACTTATTTTGGGTCACATGACGTATTGACCAATCCGGTTCAGTAAAATAGAACGTTTATTTCGTCGGGGTCACGTGAGAATCCTCAGAAGCAAAATGATACAAGAAAGACTCTGAGGTGATTTTTTTGACGATTACAATAGTTTTTCCTATCAGAGAATTAAAATAATTATAGAATATATCTATACTATATTTAAATAGTCAAAGGGCGTCTCATGTTTCGGATGATTTCGGGCCTTTTTTTAATCTTCACTTGAGTTGGACAAGTGCTGTGAGGTAAAGGAAGTTAAATAGTGATTCTTTGGGTAATTAAAAGTAAAAATGTGTTCCTAAACATGTTCTAAACTGGTTAGAATTTAAGATTTAGGATATTGAAAATTAAAAAAAAATCTTTTATTTTTAAATTTAGCTATTAATATGGAATAACAATATGACAACTGGCTATTCTATTTTTATCTTATAGAGCTCTCTTTTTTTTACTTTCCGTGTATGGGAAAAGTATTCTAGTTGCAAAAAAACAGTTTTCGCAGTTCCGTCGGTTAGTCTATATCTCTGCCCGTGATAAAGCTCAAGAACTACTTGTCCTATTTTCTTCAAGTTTTGGTTAAAAATTAAAGGTCATATGATAATGGTGTAGTATCATTTTGGTAAAAATCCAATGGCAGAACAAAATGGCGACCTATTGAAATGTCAAAAATTATTACTAAAAAACTGCTTATCCATTTTATCCAAATTTTGCAGAAAAATTAGGTGTGACATGACCATCAAATGATAAGTTTTACTACAAATCCAAAATGGCGGCCTAATAAAATGTTATAAAAGTCAATACAGAAAACTACTGCATCGATTATGTTAAAATTTTGCTCAAAAATCAAATATTATATAGGGATGAAGTGGTAAAAATGTTGAGACAAATTCAAAATGGGGAAACAAAACGGTGGCTTAATTAAATGTTTAAAAATATCTGAAAAAAGTACTTATCGGATTGATTGATTGATGACATAGCCATTTTGAATGTTTATTACTAAAAATGTATGAATTGTTCACTTAATATCGATTTTTAATCAAATCTGTATAAATATTAAAATTCGTTTGCATTCTAGGCATTCCTACTCTTATTTTTTAAATATTTACTAAAACTGTATGATATGTATTCTCAAATACCCTCAGATGCCTACTTTCTTTCAGCCAAATCTCTACATATGTTAAAATTCCGCCGACATGTTGACATTACAATTTTGAATTTTTAAAATGTTGACAAAAATTCATGATGTGCAGTCTTAAATACCCCTAAATTCGTCGGCCGTATTGGCGCCGCCATTTTAGATTTCTAAACGTTGACTAAAAAAAATCGAATTTTTTATATCCGAAAGTGTATGCATGTCAGAGTTGAAAATAATCGGTAATGGAAGTGCTGAAAATCCATTACAAAATTTGAACCAGACATACAAACATACAATCAGACGAATAGGAAGCCAATAAAAGCGTGTTAAAAGCATTGATTTTAGTTTAAAACTTTAATACCCTAAAGCTACATTTACATTCACTTCAAAATCTAAGTTTTGCACTTTTACGAAATTGACATTTCGTAAAAGTGCATTTACATTGAAATTAATATTCATGAACAGCTGATCAGATTTTGTAATTTAATTTTATTATTTTCCCAAAATATTAATATAAAATACACAAAACTGGAGCAAGAATATGGTTTGGTAACTCTTTTACCCTCTTTGTTGTGGTTTTAGGCGTTTATGTCTACTCTAGTCTTTGCTATACCTTCAGAATTAACCCAAAAATATAATCGATTAAAGGTTTTTTTTTCATTAAAGCGATAAAAAACATTTATATTTTTAAATACTTAGATGTGTAAAAGTATTAAGAATTTTGTTAACTAAAATAAAAATTATAACCTGAAAATTTGACATTTATTGAATGTCTGCTTGCCATCGGCAAGCTTCTTGCTTCAATCTGAAGTCAACTTTGAAGTGCACTTCGAATTTTGTCTAATGTAAATGACACCATACTATTGCCATTTGACAATCATGCTAATTTCATAACAAATTCGAGTTGAAATTGAATGTAAATGTAGCTTTATTCACTAGAGAGGTTTAAGGTCTAACTTAACAGTTACAGGTATAAGATGACATTTTCAACAACTGAACAAATAATTTTTCTAAACGTCACAACTACATGTCAGTGACATAAGGCATACATAACTAAAAACTAAAGTTTAATAATATATAAATAACTAATTTCCTTTTAAACTTACCTAACTTAATGGTTTGATTTTAGATAGTGAAGTGAAGAACGATTATTTCCTTGAAATTTGTAAAAATACCTATTTGCGTCATTAAGGAATAGGTAAGAATCCTTCTTTTTGTCAACGATAATGAGGCATGGCCCATTTCTTCATTTTCGTACATCAAATATTTTAAAAGGTCGTCATTTTGTTTCGCCATATTGAATTCATACCAATTATTTACCAGTTTTTTTTTTATATCACACGTAATTTTTTGTGGAAAATTAAATAAAATTAAAGTTAATCGAGTAAGTGAATTTTTTAGCTATACCGCAACAGACCGACCGATCGACAGTAATGGAAAAACATGAAGATCTGAAAAACCCGGAACGATAATTTTTTCACGATTAATGATATTTCCTTATGCGGGAAGTAAAAACTCACGCCGTCACTGGCATTCGTCAACAAATGGCCACGGCTTGGGCATGGGCCATCCCCACTTCTTGTTTTATCGTAAACATTAGTCGATAGAATGTGAAAAATAGGGGAACCATGTTGGCGCATACTCCTAACGTGATTTATGAATGAATTGCGATCTCTACTTTAATTCTTACTCTAAGATTTATATAGCCTGCCTGATCTTACAATGTGGCCACCATTTTTTATAAACTATTGCATTGCCAAATCTATTTCTAACGTGTTTTAGATGCCGCTGCTAGTTCATATTCCAAAACTTGTGGTATGATTTATACCGTAACAAGTAATGGAATGGAGATGATTCCGGAATTAAAAACGATCTCGGAATGTTAATTATTCCTTAACAGACATAGAAAAAAAAACATCTTGTCTGCAAGACGCAAATTTATGGATTTCTGCAATTATTCATTTCTATGTGATCAGGTTATGCTACTTAATATACTACCCGAAAGGTGTGCGCGAACAATCTAAGTTAAGCGCCAATCGGCAACACTGAGACACAATCCGATATTTAAAACTTAAACCCAGCACATACTGTGAGTGAAAAAAGATACCATTACTTCAAAATTACAAAAAACCTCAGAAAAGAGGATGCGTATTCGGTTCAATCCGTTTTATTGACACAGGTTATATGCACAGGTTCACAAGGAAGTCTGACTTCATAGACAAGAAAATCCATCTAAGATGACAAAACATGTAATATGGCTTCAAATTGTATTCCTGGTTGCGGTAATTTCCTTTTTAAACGTCGACAGTGCACAAATCCAGTGACGTGATAAGGTTCGTCTCCAAATGCATATTCCAGTCGTGTTGTTAATTGCAATTTAATATTTTAATTCATTTGAACAAAAATGAAAATATATGGTAAAAGCGATTTTTTTTTAAATTGACTGCTATAAAATTTAGAAGTGAAATTAGTTAAATTTATAAAATTGTAACGAACATATCAAAATGCTAGAATAGCCTTAGTGAAATATTTAATTTGATTCCTATCCCAATGAATTATAAAAAAAATGTATACTCTTGATTTTTTAGGCAAACCTAGCTAAGAACTCTCGCGGGATACAAATAAATCTTTTAATGATTCACTCATGAAAATCGATTGCATTGCAAATTGCAATATTTGTGATCATTACTTGAGTTCAAATAAAAAATATTAATAATAAAGATGTAAATTTTTTTTGCTAACAAATTAATTTTTTAAATACAGTAAAACGGCCAAAAATAGCCTATTTCTCGGGTTTAAATCTCGATTCTTCACGTTTTAGGGTTCCAAGGTGCCGAAAAATATGTTTTCTCAGTTCCGTCGCTGTGTCTTCTGTTTCTAAAAATCCAATACAACGAAAAAAATGACGGCCTAGTGACATGTAAAAAAAATATTATTAAAAAACTATTTGTTTTTAAAAAACTAGTTGTTGTTATTAAAAAGCTACTTGTTGTGCTTAATGGATTGATTTCAAATTGTGTGCCATAACGAATTGTGGTATAAGGATCAACTAGTAAAATTGTAGTGCTAATTCAAGACGATCGTACAAAATGGTGGCCAAATAATATGTTTGTAATTGTGAAAAATCACCCTCTCATGTTTATATATCTTCACGTTTTAGCGTCTCTAGATGCCAAAAAATATGTTTCATCAATTCCGACAGTCCGTCTGTCGGTCTATCTGTCTGGCTGTCGGTTCGCGACATAGCTTAAAAACTACTTACCAGATTTGAACAGTGTTAAAAGAAGCTAGGAAAACTAATTATCCAATTTACCTCAAATTTTGTACAAAAATCAGGTGTTACATAAGAATGAACTGGTAACATTTTGATATGAATCCAAGACCAAGATAGGGACCTATTAAAATACGATTCACTGGCCGACAAAAAAAAATTTTTTTGTTGTAACACAAATCAGAATAGCATAATCTAATAGAATGGACCTATCCAAATACGTAAATGACAAATAGAAAGTTCTAGCATGTAGGGTTTTCTTGTTAGAGTTGTAGAACCATATCGAATGTTACGATACTTAATATCTATAGAAAAAATGATTTCAGAAAATTCTTAATTCTGTTTATTGACTATGTTTCGCCTATTAAACATGCCAATCATCTCAGAGAAATGCAAGCGAGAAAAATATTAACTTAAAACACTAATTAAACTTTATTTTTTCCGTTTATGAGGTGTCCTATCTTCTCTCTTCAAAAACCAACAGTAGTCACCCATCATGACTGGATCCCATCGTCCTTGGTACCGAATTTCTATTGTTCTGATATCTTGGTGAAACCTTTTACCCTGCTCGTCACTAACAGCTTCCACATTTTTAGGAAAAAATGGCAGATGGGAATGGAGGAAGTAAATTTTTAATGACATTCTGGCACCAAGCGCTTTATAGGCATCTAAGAGTTCATTAACTAATTGTTCATAATTTTCATCCATATTGTTGCCTAAAAATCCTCTTACTACATTAACAAATGAATATTGCGCTTTCCCTTTTTGGAATAACCTTCAGTCTTTGTCAGGCAAACATAACAATCGTCAGAATGTGGGTTCTTGCCATACAATTGGAACTGCAAAAGGCATACTTTTTCTCTTTCCCTTCATCCACTGCACCAGTGATACACTACAACTAACACATTAACACATCAAAATATTTAAAGTAGACTTTTTTTACATTTTCGGAAAATGACCTGGCTTGTGATTTCACCAGAAATTCTACACAAATATAACAAAATTTGTCAGGAGAAATTTTGCAACTTCGGAGCTTTTGACTCTACATTCTCGTCTTCACATACACTTGCTTATCCATACACAGAGAACCACTCAATTCGAAACTCAACAGAAGAGTGATGTTTAACGTTTATTTTATGTCTAATGTTGTAAACAACCCAGGCTAGGTAATTTTTCCGTTGTAAAATGGACCCATTTTAGCCGCCGCACAATAAAATTATTTACCTGCCAATATAAAAGGTTCTAATTAGGCTATTAAAAAATGGTACGTATTAGGGCTTTCCGAATATTTTTTTTATTATTGGGAGAGTATTTCCATTGTAAAAATAATGAGCTGGCCTGTGTTAGAAAAATCTTGTCGGCCAGTGAATTATCGGAATACGGAAATCCATAAAAAAATTATGTAAAATGTAAAAACAAAACTATTTTTCACAAACACGTAACATGTTTCGCTACACAGTAGCTTCTTCGGAAGAACCTACTGTGTAGCGAAACATTTCACTAAGCAGTACCCTTCATAACTACCAAATAAGTTGTGACATAAAAGTAGCATTTGACTTTTTTGAAAAGTCAGCTTTACTTAAAGAATTCCGAGACAGGGCCATCTAGTGATCACTAACAAAGTCATTACGGTACAGTTTATGGCTCCACAAGTAGAGCAAAAAAAAATTTTCGACACCAATAAAATCGGTTCATCCATCAGAGATATCAACATTTGAAAGTAAAAATGTTTGGCCTTGACCCACCACTTCATTTTTAAAAATAGACTAAAATGGTCTGAAGCAAAAAAGTGCGTAATTGGTTGAGGAATATAATGCCTATATTTTCAATATACCTCAATTAGGGAAATTTGAGAGAAAATTTGTACTTACACTTTTGTGTTGCTGTTGCGCCCCCTAGCGACCAACATTTGAACTTGAAAATAGTTTACAGCAATTTTTCTTGGCCGATTTAACTATAAATATGTTTTTTTTAAGTTCTGTCATTAACGATTCCCGAGCTTCTCTATTACTAGACCACCCTGTACACAATAGGATTTGCAATAATGTGCCAAAACCGCATCTGCATATCACTTTGACAAATCAACTAAAAATGGCGATTATCTTTTTCATCTATCTAGGTGTTTATATCTCCTATTCGCAAATACAATAAATTAAACAAGTGAAAAAATAATATTTTGATGTGAAGAGGAGGTTCTCCATCTTTTAATATTGGTCCATATATATCCAAGACTACTTTTGTAGATGTTTTGTGAAACGATTTCGTTAATAAAACTAAAATAATTTACAACTTCGTTTCGTTTTCATTAAAAAAAAAATCACTTTATTTAAAACATATTGTAGCAATTTTACGCCACTTTTCACTCGTGGATCTTAAAATCGATTAAGTCATTTTTATAAGGAAACGTCAGTTTATCTTACTCGCTTAAGTGTAATAAATCACATACATTTTCCCGTAATCCGTAACAATTTGAGCCAAGTGATGGGCAATCCTTGGAGGGCATTTAGGTTCTTCCCTCTATTTCCGGCACATTTGAGGGATATAACAAAGGTCCGTTGTAGAAGAATTTTAGGAAGCCATTAATTGACCTGATGTTATCGTACAGCGATTATTCGATGAGAGGATTTATTCACCATTCGAGGTGGGTTCATATAAAAAGTTTAGTTTTTTTTTTTTCAATTCTGTCCGTATTTTAATGATAACTTTTTCCATAATGGCTAGTCCTGTTCATATATTATTTTAATGATTATTTTGCTTAATGTGCCAAAATTAATATCAAATTAAAAACATTTTTATTTATCTCAATACAAAGAACTGACATACATAAAAAAATTAAGGGGACAAATTAGGACATCTCGTTTACAAAACGTTACACAACCACATTAAACAATATGGGTATGTGACGCCGACATAAATACTACTAAATTAAAATATATTTTAACCCTATATTACATGAAGCAAGGTGAAAATATCAGGGCAGGAGCCTCAGGCAGCCACTCACTCGAGCCAAACAAAAAATGGACTTTTGGTTTAATTTTGATATGTGGAATCTATTTAGTTCTGCATTCTGCAGGCACCTTGAATTTTTATTTCAATTTTCTTGATTTAAGGTCAATTTAAAAACTTTACACATATATTTTGAATCATATATTAATTATTAAGATAACGTTTCGACCGCACTTCGGTCTTTTTCAAATCTAAAAATGGAGAAGGGCGTAGAATTTTAATTTTATAAAAATGGAAAGTGAATATTTTCCTTCTTACCTCAATACGTAGAATTATTCAAAACGGCACAAGATGTCACATTTCCACATATATACATATATTATGTTAAACCATTAAGACATCACAGTGGTTATTCCAGTATTGAAATTTAAAATTTACTCAGGTTATTGACGTCCTTCTTATCGTTGATAGCATTTTTGCTTTTTTGTATTTTGACGATCTCAAAAAATTCTCTTTTTTTAGTTTGCGGTTCGGATTTTAAGATTTTGGTGTTACTATAATCAAAGGTATTTTTTTTTTAATTTTCATGATTTGTTAGAGCCGTCGCGTTTTTTTTGTCATACTTGTGACCCTTCAGTCGGTTTTCCAAGTATTGGCTAGTTTGGCCTATGTACACACTGTTGCAATCTTTGCAGGGTATTTCATAAATAACATTACTTTTTTTGTTTTTTGGGATTTTAGATTTTAATCTGGAAAAATTATTTGATAGTAGATTGGAAGCCTTGTGACAAGTTTTTTGAAGTGGTTGGGATAAGCCGTTTATAAAGGGTAAAGATATAAATTTTTTTGTGTTTAAAGTCAGATTATTTTTTGTGTCGTTCGAGTTATAAAATTTGTGGATTCTACTTTTAATGGTTTTATTTATAAGCTGTTCGGGATAATTATTTATTTTTAGAGCATTTCTGGCTTTTTCTAAGGCTTGTTTCCGGTATTCAGGATCTGAGAGCATGATGGCGCGATCTGCTAAACCTACAATTACGGATTTTTTTTGGGAATTTGGGTGGTTCGATTTATAGTTTAAGTATCTAGAAGACCAAGTAGATTTTGTGTACCATTCAGTTTTCATATTTTCGCCTATATGGTGTATTGTTACATCTAAAAAGTTGATTGTTATTTTTTTCTGTTATTTTTTTTAAAACATTATTTATTTGATTTGCTGGTATTGTAGTAATGCAATCATCAACATAACGGTAAAAAAATGGTATGTCAAATTTTTTTTTAAAACTTTTATATTCCACATTTATATATATATATATATATATATATATATATATATATATATATATATATATATAAATGTGACACACTTGACTTTTCGGCATAATTTAAAATAAATTTAATAAGTAGTTAATTGACACATACCGCCATTTTGTTAAGTCATGTTGAATTCGTACCAGTTTATCCCATTTTCACATTTAATTTTTCTGCAAAATATAAAGTCACCTGAACAAGACTTTTGTGCCTTGATTTTTTTTAAAAATTTATTTGACTGCTTTTCTTTTTCGCCATCTTAAATTCGTACCACAACTTTACCAGTTTATCTCTAGATTACACTTAATTCTTGCACAAAAACTGAACTTAATTTAATAAGTAAAACTTTCAGGCTGATTTTTTAAATATTTTAATAGGTTATGTAAAATGTAAAAATCAAACTATTATTCTCTAACACTTCTACTATATTTTTTAAAAAATACGTAATATGTTTCGCTACACAGTAGTTTCTTCGGACGTTACATTCGAGATGTAACGTCATTATCAATACAAAGTTGCATTTTTTTTTGTATCGATTGCACTGCAGCCTCCACTTCTGCTATAGAAATACTGGGGGATGGGGATGGGAGGGGGGAAGGCACTTGTGTATTGTGTAATGGTAAAGGTAATTAAAAAACACTAAACCTGATGATACGCTTCAGCACACGTCAGATTTGATCTCTTCTACCGGACGCGTCAGATTTGATCTCTTCTGCCGGGGCTAGGTTCCTTCCACCGGGTGGCAGTAAAAGAATTTGTAATCGATATAAGCTATAATAATATCCAAAATTTCTCAGCATGCACGGATTCGATTAGAATTTTAATCATTAAATATTTCACAACCTGAACTGAAACGAATCCATTATTTCAAACTTGACATTGAAAAATCTTTATACTTCAATTGATAATTAAATACTGGTTTCTGATCAGGAAAACAATTAACATTAATATTAAAAGAATAACCACCTACTCAAAAACCGTTGAATTTAGGAATTAAATGTATCTTAGAAAACATCTTTAAAATAATTAGCAGAGTCGGAAAATGTAATAAAATACAGGGTTATTTTTAAATGTGTTCAGATTATTTGTTGCGTATAGATTGATAAAAATCTTTTTTGGCTCTTTCGCAACTGAATAAAAATATTTAACTTTAAATTATTGAAGCAAATATTTAATATAATTACATACCTCAACATGTAGACTAGTTGTCTACGGAATGTTTCGATACATAATATAAACAATATTATTTAAGCAAGCATAAGAAATTATATCATTTACCTTAATTGTTTATATTATGTATCGAAACATTCCGTAGATATAGTCTACATGTTGAGGTATGTAATTATATTAAATATTTGCTTCAATTAATCTAAAGTTAAATATTTTTATTCAGTTGCGAAAGAGCCAAAAAAGATTTTTGGCACTATACGCAACAAATAATCTGAACACATTTAAAAATAACATTATAGATGGCTGCAAACTATCATTTTTTTCATATCTAGGTTACATGTCAAACAAACTGACACATTTTAAAATTTTGAAATCAATTCTTTTCTATTATTTAATGTTTTTCTCTTACGATCGGCGCACTGATGAGTCCCGATAGGATGAAAGTATTTGTACAATTACTATGTGTCTATAAAAACTTAAAGTAAATGATATAATTCCTTATGCTGGCTTAAATAATATTGTTTATATTATGTATCGAAACATTCCGTAGACAGACTAGTCTACATGTTGAGGTATGTAATTATATTAAACATTTGCTTCAATTAATTTAAAGTTAAATATTTTTATTCAGTTCCGAAAGAGCCAAAAAAGATTTTTGTCAAAATACAAGGTATTCCACCTAAAAAATAAAAGTTCCTATCAATTACTGAAAAATAATTCAATATAAAATATTATTTTATTCCTTGAGTTCAAATAACTCTTAGCGCTATCTCTTTGAATTTAAAATACTGCCATTTCCTTTAAAAGTATGCTTTGCCATAATGATAAATAAGTCTCATACGATTTTAATTCCCAGTCTAAATATTATATAAGAACAAAGTTTTTATCATTGAAAAACGATTCATCAAGCTTTGAAGTAACGAGAACAGACGTTGGTGTGCCGCTGTGGCAAAAGTTTACTTTTATCGGCTAAACTTGTCATACTTTGCACAGAATGACATTTAATGAATATTTATGATTTTTTTTTGACTTGTTTATTTTCATATAATATATATATATATATATATATATATATATATATATATATATATATATATATATATATCTCAGTAATTCATAATGTTAATAAATAATATAACAGAAGAATTTTGTGCTGAATACAGTTAGGTAGTTATTGAAATTGTGACAAATACGGTGAAATTAGGAGAAAACCATACAGCAAGACGTAGATGTGCTGCTGACAAAATATTTTTGAGAGTTGGAAACAGGCAGCGAAGAATAGAATTTTATAAAAAAAATCCCTTACATACAAAAACTGCTATAAGAGAAATGCAATTTTCACCGAATTAGACTAACAGTTCCACACTAGGTGACAATTACGCACTTCAACTCGGATAATTTCATCGTATGACATGGGTTTTCAAATATCCTGGAGACTTTCCTTAAAAGATTATAGATTAAAGCCATAATAACTCTCGGACTAAATAAAACAAACAAATCAATTTCACATCAGTAATTTTCAGGGGTAATTCCATGAGTGCTTTAGTAATAATTTTTTTAATGTTTCACTAGGCCGCCATCTTGTTCAGGCATATTGGATTTTTACCAAAATATTACCAGGATATCTCCATATGACCCTTAATTGTTGACTAAAATTGGAAATAAATCTGAAGAGTAGTTTTTAAGCTATACCGCGAACTGACAGACAAACCATATTTACATATAAACATATTTTTTGACATCTAGAGACGCTAAAACCTGAAAATATGTAAAACCTTAGAGTGTGATTTTTTCACGAATACAATCACAATTCGTTATGGCACACAATTTGAAATAATCAGTCCAGTAAGTAGTTTTTTTAGGCTGAATTTTTAAATATTTTTTTAAGCTACCATTTTGTTCCACCTTCTTGGATTCGTACAAAAATTTTACTAGTTGATTTCTATATAATCCTTAATTTTGTGCAAAATTTGAGATTAATTTTATATGTCCTTTTATAACATAGAACGGAAGCTTTCACGGATTTAGTCATTTGTAAATATTGATGAGGTGATGAAAGTGGTCGTAAAAACTATGAACTTCATACGTAGTATGGTGATGTGACATATTTTTCTGATATTCGTTGGCTGAGCAGAGGAAAAATGCTAAAACGCGTTTTTGAACTCAAGAAGGAAATCGTCTTCTTCATGGAAACGAAAGGGAAACCAGTTCCTCAATTTAGTGACCCCGACTGGCTGCGCGACTTTGGATTTCTCACGGACATTACGCTGCGCCTCAATTACTTGAACACTAAACTACAAGGAAAAGAAAATCTCATCAACAACCTACTACTAACTGTAAAGGCATTTGAGTTTAAACTGGATTTATGGAAAAATCAGTTGTTCCAAAAAGAGTTTACACACAACTGAAGAGTTGCGAATGTACAGATGTGGATAAATATGTCACAGCACTAGATTTGTTAGTTCCAATCAAGGTTTTCTGCCTTCAGAGATAATGAAAAATACATCAATCTCTTTGCTCGGCCATTCAGTGTATCCGTTGAAGACGTGTCAGAAAATTGTCAGATGGAGCTTATCGATTTGCAGTGTAATTCAGAACTGAAAGACAAGTTCGACATAGATCTTCTTGATTTTTATTCAAAATATGTCGATCAAAAATCGTTTCCTGAAATCTGAAAAGATGCACAGAAAATGATGTCTCTGTTTGGGAGCACATATGTATGCAAGCAGCTGTATATGAAGAATGTGAAATCTAAAACAAGGTCGAGAGTTACAGATACACATCTGGAAGGAAGTTTGCGGGTTGCAACTACAAAAATAAAACCGATAAACCAATAAAGATTACTACACTTTGAAATTATATGTTTTTTATTTTATTGATATGGTGGTAAAGTGAGGTGGACCATTGTGGCCCTTCAGACGATGTGAAATTGCTTTTTGGCCCTTGTACTAAAAAAGGTTGAAGAGCCTTGGTTTAGACAATTGAGTCGGCATAAAATTTCTCGAGGTTACAGTAGACTTTGCCTATTAATAATTTAAAAAAGTTTCTATAGCAAGAAGAATTTCACTAATCTTCTGACTTTGCGGTGGAAGAAAGGAAAAATAATCAGGTACCTAAAACCTACACAAATCACACAGAGAGCGGATCAACTGCTATAGCCAAGTTCTGGCCTAACCTAAGTGCAATAAAGACTGTTTAACGAATCAGTCAGTGCCAGAGCCAATACTATGTATGCATTTAAATCAACTTAGCAGTAGTTTTATTTTGCATATTTCAGGTTTCTTAAATTATAAATTAAATTTAAATTATAGACGTCAGAACGTAAACACACAGTTCCAAATTCATTGTCGACAATATATCGTTCCAAAGGTCACATAAATCGAGAACTTGACTAGACAATATTGGCATTTTATTAAGGGTAAACACATACCGTGCGGGGTCTTGACAAAGGAAGGTAAATCATATAGGAAATATCACTCTGGAAGTATAGAAAAATATATAAACGGTCCTCCGGGACAATTCAACACTCGCCTGAAATTGTTGGGAATTAGAGGGAAATGGAAGCAATTTATCGCAGGAAAATAGCGCGTGAAACATTGATTCTCGTTTAAATTCGAAATAAACGGAATATTGTTTTCAAAATTGTACAAATTATAACGTGTACGAAATAGATACGTAAAAAAAACAAATCACGTTTAAATTCAATTGATTTAGTCGTTACTTGGTGGAGATCCATTATAAACTGAATAAAACGTCCAGTCTTTTTACATTGAGGTATTTCAAAAGCAAGACAATAAAAATATCGGAGTTTACAAGTAATAAAACTAGTAAAGGTTCAACAGTGGGGAATTATGTAAATTTTTAGTAACTGTCCAGATCTTTTAAGTTTATTAATTTCCATACTTTCTAGAACATTAAATTTCTTTGATTTAATTTCAGAATAAAGAATTTTAAAATTGTCATTATATGTAATTAATGTTATGTTCCTTTATTATAAATTTCGGTTAGTATCAACGGACCATTGATAGACAATGAAACGTTACTTCTCTGTATCAAAATGATAATTGCGATGAATTAGTTTCCTACTGTGACGCTATACCTCATTTAGCTCATCTTGTTTTTGATTTTACACTAATAAATACACTCGTGGAACACTTTTTAATCCTAAATGCGAGGCATTCGGTTCTCATATCACGTTGCGGATGTTAAGATATTGCAGTCCCTTCTCGGATACTTACATATAATAAATGTTTGTTTGAAAAGTTAAAATTTTCCGGCAGCTTTGAAATTGGCTTTAGTCCGCCCAATTGCTAAGATTACTGCTCCCATTTCTCATGGAAAATGAGTCCCAAGATAATGAGTTGCCTTGAATAAAATCAATATATTTGCTTTCCAAATACAACTAAAGTCTGCTCTCAGGAAAAACCTTGCGACACTTGCAGGCCTGCGGTCTTCGATGGCATCATGCGGGACTTAGATGCAGACAGGCAGTCGTCCTCCAGGACTTCTTTAAGGCATTCGACTCTATCAATTATTCTCTGTTATCTTCTAAGTTTTAACACTATGGAATCTTTGATCTAGTAGTGGATTTTATTGCCTTCTGGGAATGCAGCAATGGCTGGTGTCTGAGGGCGTAATGTTTTCTACTAAGCCAATTATCTTAGGTGTTCCTCAGGGCTTAATCCTAAAACCCCCTTTTTATAATTTATACAGCGCATAATCAGAGCAACATAACTTAAGGCTTAACTCAAAAAAGTCAGTTGCAGTGTTTTTTGGAGTGAAACCAGCGGTCGCCACCGAATGCGTAATTAATGTTAAGGATTTACATTGTTAAGGAGGCAAGGTCAAGGTTCTGAAAAGTATTTGCACAAACAAGGAAGAGTAATTTTCGAGTTAATTTATTTTAACAGAGGCAAGAATTTTGCAATACCGTAATATTTTTTGACGAAAAGGTGTTCCAATCTACCTATAAAGGTCATATAGAATTATATAGTCCAAGTAATTTCCGTTATAATGAAAATTATGTTTAAACAGCTGACCGATCAAGAAGATTAATGTATGGGCCTGTACAGGGTTTTTTTATAATGTGCTCCCCCTGAGTGCCTTTTTTTAAGCTACAAAAAAATTATATATGAAAGTTGTAGGATTTTTCCTAAATATTTACATGGCGATAAATTTAAATACAAATTACGATCGGAAAATCGAGAAAATATTCAGCTTTAAAGTTCCCACCTATGACAAATTGACTTTGATGCAATTCGAAGATACTATAATCGCTTTAACCATGAAAAACAAATAAAATTAGTAACATTATTTTAATACAGTATTTTCAATGAATACAAACTAATAATTAACAAAAAATCAATGCAACATAATGTTCTTATGTTTTATAAATAATCCGATTGCTAACAGCCATTTTATAAGTTAATGACATGTCACATGACCCCCTCCATTATCCAAGCAGTTTGTGAAAACTCTTTCCAGTTTCTTGATAGCGTTGGTAATAAAAATGGGACATTCTGTTATTAAAATTGCAATTTCTGCCGCAATTCGTCTATGTTGTCCGTTCTGTTATGGTGAACTTTATCTTTTAAATATCCCCACAAAAATATATCCAGTGGTGTAAGGTCCGGATTACTGGCTGGCCAATGAATATTACCATGTTTACCGATCCACAAACCATATCAAGCGTTTAAAAAATTTGTGACATCTCGGATGTTTTTCCTAATATATAAGAAAAACAAAAAAAAAATTCTCTTGGTTACCCACCAAACTATAATATTATTTAATTATAAAAAAATATGGTATTTTTGTGATATTACATGCATATGAACCTCGTCATTTTTCCAAATTCTTAAAACAAAACAAAAAAACATCTACTAGTAATTTTTTCTTTTTACATGTTTTACAATTGTTCGTCTAAACAAATATTGTATCATTTTAGCCTGATGATGGTAGGAAACATCTGCCAAAACGTAGCAAAATAAAAAATATGATATTTGGTCTATTTTTGGAAACCTTAAACTCTATATTTATTTAGATTAATAAATTAAACAAAACAGGTCCTGGTTTGGTGTTACCGTAGGTGCCGATTCTGGATATCTAATTTGCCTATTTGTAGAACTATTTAGATTTTCATATGATCCATTAGAGTCAGCTTTACTAAAAAACTAAAGATACATGTATCAGCTAATGCAAATTGATACACTTCTTTACACTGGACCTCCCTAAAGCACTTTAAATTATTTACTGTTGAACAAGTCAAAAGTAATGTATCAATTGACTAGTAGATTAAATTTCAATTGGATTTAAACATCTACAATGTACTTTGGATTTACTTAGATCCAATAAAAATAACACATTTGTGTTTTTGACTAAAAATTGTGTATCACTGGATACAAGAGAAAGATCCATGCTCGTTAGCTTCAGAGGAACATAGCTTGCCTTAAATAATAAACTAATATGCACACTACAATTGTGTCACACTTGATAACCAACTACTGTGGTTTTTAATTAATTTAAATTCATACGTATTGTATGTGTAAAGATATATCGCTCTCAAATTTTGAGCGGAGCAAAACTAATAACATTTAACTTGTTTTACGATTAGACTTGTACTACTCAAATTTTTATATTCAGACAGAGAAGTGTTCTTCCTCTACTACTTAAACCGTGGCGCTAGTCTGGTTTAAAATTTATAGATATGTTTGGACTCATGAAGTTAAACAGAGGTGTAAAATTCATGTGGTTAGACATAATTAGGAAGGATATGTGAACTCAATTGTTTTGATCAATAAATTCTGTTTATTCAAAGCAGAGGAAGGAGGAAGATATGTTTGATTATGTTGTAGCGGAATTTCTAAGAAGGAGATATAGTGACACTGATGTCGGGGATGAAAAAATAAAGGTTTTTTTATTAAGGGATTTATTCCTGATGTGCCTTTTGCAGCATTTCGGCATTTCCTTTCCAGAATTACAATTCGTAGAGAATTGCTCTTAGAGGCAAGGGAAAAAGTTCTTTCATGTAGTTAAGTTTGCGTTAATATTTAGGGGACTAAAATAGATCTGACCCTTTGAAACTTGTGATATAAGAATTTAGAAATGAGTTTTGATAGTTTTTGAAGTAAGCGTGGTATTTTCACCGGGGGTTAAATTTGTATTCAAATTGTTTTTATACTGGTTTTAATGTACTTGGAGTACATATAATTAGGTTAAATATTGGAATTATTTTTAGTTTTTTGAGGATAGTTTTCCAAACACATATTATTTGTTCTACTTTTTCTGTGAGTATATAAAACTTTAGACAAGTTTACACAGTTTTCTTTTTTATTGCACAGTAGTATACTGTTTTCCTGGTCTATATCGAAACCAAAACAATTTTGCCCAGTTTACATGTTGAGTGTGTTAATTTTACATAATGCGACGAATAGACGAGGCACGTATGAAATTCAGACATTCCCGCTGTGTAGACAAGAATTCCGGGATAACGATAATGCTCCTGCAAAATCTCCCATATAAATAACGTCCTGTTGAGTAAATTCCTTTGTGGTTACGATGGCGTGCGATGATCCCTAAAATGATATTTTTATGTCGTTTACTGTTTATATCAGGTGTTTGTTTTCCTTTCGAAATCACGTTAGACCTGACTTTATGACGCTACATAACTTGTGACGTTGAATAAATGATAAAAGCTGATAATATTTATGATATAAAATGTCATATTTCTGCTGTTTTATCTTTAATACACAGGGTGTTCATGCCTCATTTTTACTTTCGTAAGAGGAAATTATTGTGATCCTGAAAAAATCACCCTCCGAGATATTTTTTAAAATCTTCTCGTTTTAGGGTTCCTAGATCTCGATAAAATCCTTTTCTTAATTTCGTCGGTTGTTTGTTTGGCTGTTTCCGGCATAGCTAACAAATTTACTTGAAAGAACTTCTCACACTTCTTATGGACAATAGCTTTCTGTGAATTTTTCTAATTTTTTGGGTAACAGTGCCGTATCCGGTTTTCTGCTATTTTATCAATTCTTGCAAAAATATTTATACTCACTTATTAGAATGTTGACAAAAACTACAAATCCGCTTGATTTTCAAAAAAATTGCTTCGTTAATTAATAAAAAATTGACCAACTTTCGGGACCTGTGAGGGAAATGGGGTGCTGGGTGGGGTATAGTATATAAGGAAGTATCTCTGTATATACTACACTAAGTAAGAAAGCAGTTTTACACAAAAAATCGAATTTAAAATCCTTTTTTTTAAACACGTGAAAAATTAGATTTTTTCAACAACATAACCTTAAATGTATAAAAATATTAAATATTGCACAATAATCGCGTCAGTAAAGAAGTTGGAAAATGTGGCAACATCGTAAGATTAAGAAAGAAGGGTAAACGGATAAAAGTAAATTTTCCCCAGTTTTTGTCGGGTACATATGAAAAAATATTTTTGAAATAGTAAATTGCTGATTAGAATATTTTCTCGTTCTCGATATTATAATCTTGATATTAGAATCAGAGATGCTATAGCATTTACCTCCTAGATATATTATACTAATATTTTACTCTAAACTAACAAAATCTAACCTATCCTCACCAAATCTAACCTATCTTAACCTAACATATCCTAACTAAACCTAACCTAATCTATCCTAATCTATCCTAACCAAACCTAACCTAACCTATCTTAACCGAACCTAACTTATCCTAACCAAACCTATCCTAACCTATAATCCATCCTAACCAAACCTAACCTAACCTTTTCTAACCAAACTAACCTTAAAAATCCAGTTTATTTTCTCTAATTAGTTATAAAGTTTAAAATAAAAACAATAAGTAATTTTATATTTATTTATTTAAAACAAAAATTAACAAGTTTTAAAAATATTTAACCTAAATTAGGTGGATATAAGTGAGCTATTTGAATGGAATTCGTGGATATCTGAAAATAAAAATGACCGTTTAAATAAAAATTCTGCTAAATATCCAATAAAATGTGCTTCCTTCCTCCCATATCGTGGAATTGCACCTCTTAGGCAGGGCGCACACTGAATCGGAACAGCCCGGCCGGCACGGCCGGCATATCGGTAGCTACCGCACATTCATTCGGCGTTCTAGACCCGCATATACGTGTTCGACCATCAACGTGCAGGAGTAAAATTATTAGTAGCAAAAGGCGAAATATTGAAAAACAAAAATAAGTAAAAATGAGTAGCTCATCTGATTCAGAGGAGGAAATTATTATATTGGCTGGAGTGTGTGCTGAGGCAGAAGAAGAAGAAAGATCTAAAAGGAGATATTGGGTCCACAAGATAAATTTAAAGAGAGAAAAAAACGGCGAGTTTCATCATTTATTTCCCGATCTGTTGGCTGATGATAAAAAATTTTTCAAGTACTTCAGGATGTCGAGTCCGAAGTTCTATGAACTTTTGGAATTGCTACCATTAAGAAAACAAAATACTAACTGGCGAAAGGCTATTTCACCTGAAGAACGTTTAGCAGTTACTTTGAAGTAAGTTTAGCATGAATATTTTGATGCTTACACCGATTTCAGGAGGTCAACCGGTTTTGAACATTGACAATGTATATTTTGGATATTTGCATTGTTGACAGATTCTAAAAATATTCATAAATTCCAGATATTTGATTTTTAAATCCATTAGAATAGGTAATAATCGGTTGACCGCTCCTAATCATTTATATCAATAATAGAGCTGAAATAAATAATTTTTAAGAATATTTAAATCATAAATTACTTAAATATCGCAAAAATATTTAAATGATAAATCTTTTTAGTAAGAAAATGATTTAAATTAGAAATATTTTAATATATACAGGGTGTTAATTAAGTACGTAGCCAAACTTCAAGGGCTGATTGCTAAGATTATTTTAAGAAAAAAATTTCATATAAACATGTGGTCTAAAATGCTTCGTTCTCGAGATACAGGGTGTTGAACTTTTTTAAAAAATAAGGATTTTTATTAATATTTGTAAAACCCCTTAACGGATTTTATTGAAACTTGGTAGGTAAAGTACATGTTTGAGATGCAACTTTCCCAAAGTGGAAAAGTTTCGACGCAGCCATAGGCGTGCGCATGGGCAGGCATTCCATTTGTTATTTTAATAAATTTATGGTGTGCCACTGTCTATCTTCAAAAATGGTTGTGTTTTTGTAATGGGCTATTCAAACTACTTATAAGTTGTCTTTTGTGTATTTTTGATTTAATGGACCGTTCTCGAGAAAATCAAAATTTCTGAGTACGTTATCCTATTAAACTATTTAAAAAATAAGGTATTTTAGTAATATTTGCAAGACTCCTTAAGATATTTTATTGAAAATAGGTGAGCTAAATAAATGTTTAAAGTGCTATTTTTCTGACTAAATAAAGACGCATGGACCACTGGCGTGCGCATGGGCAATCATTCCAATTTTTGTTTTAGTAAGTTTGCTGTACGCCACTGTCTATTTTTGAAACTGATTGTATTTTCGCAATTATTAATCGGAAACACTTAAAAATCGTCTTTTGTGTTTTTTTGATATAATTTACCGTTTTCGAGAAAAGCAAAAAAAATTGATTGCGTTATCCTATTAGACTTTTTCAAAAAAGTAAGATATTTTATTAATATTGCAGAAATTTTATTGAATCTTGGTGTGCATTACTACTAATGTGTTACGACTAAAATGAAACAACGCTTTCTTTCTATGGGCGTTTATTTGGAGACTGACTACAATTTCTTAAGTGATTTTGCAAATATTAATAAAATACCTTATTTTTTAGAAAAAATCTAATAGGATAACGTAATCAATTTGTTTCGCTTTTCTCGAAAACCGTATATTATATCAAAAAAACGCAAAAGAAGAATTTTAAGTACCTTCGATTAATAATTGCGAAAATACAATCAGTTTTAAAAATAGGCAGTGGCGTACAGCGAACTTACTAAAACAATAAATGGAACATTTTTTCTTAAAATGATCTCAGCAATCAGCCCTTAAAGTTTGGCTACGTACTTAATTAACACCCTGTATATATTAAATTCAGATAAATTTTCAAATAAATTTTCTGATATAAACCTTTTCATGAATAATTTTTAATAATTTCTAAAATATATTTAAACTTAAGTTATACAAATACAAATAAGCACAATAATTATTATTAACTTTAAAATGTATGTAAACTTTTTTTATTAAAAAAACAGCCAATTTTAACAACTTGAAACACATAGGTTGAAGAAAATAATGAAAATATACACAAACAAGTAGTTTTTAATAGAAATAAATGAAATCCATCTTTACAAAATTATGAAGGCGGGTAAGAACCATAATTACGAATAATATTAGGTTCTTGTGTCTGGATGAGTTTGTTTGGTTCGGTTACTCTATCCTCTGAAGATTGCCAGGTCGGTGTAGCTTGAGCTTGCATATTGGACTGAAAATTCGTAGTACTGCTAGAGTGCCATGTTGATGATGATGCATGATGTTGGGAAGGCTCATTAGTTTGCCATTGTTGCGAGTTGTCATTCATCGTTAAATTTTTGTATTCATATTCTGACACTAAGTTGTATATTTTTGATTGTACTTCAATTTGTAGATAGGGAGAAAATGTCCGTACTGTTTCTTCAATACTTGCAAAGAACTTCTTTAAATGATCAGCTTTCTTTTCATCAAGTCTTAATTTTTTCTCGCCCAAATACTGTTGGAGTACCTGTGATACAGCTGGTGTTGCATGTTTTTGATAATTCCGTGCTAAAGAAGGCGTAGATATTGATGGTGGTTCTGCATTAACTGACGGGGATAAAGCAGATTACAAATTGACAGTTTATTAGAAAATGATATTACATTGCATTTCCCTATATTAAGCATTAAGTTGTTAGTAAATCACCAATTATTTATAATATCCAAACTCTTTTGTAGCTCAATGCAATCAGCAATCCCACTGATATTGGTATAAATTTTGATATCATCAGCATACATTGAAAATTTTACGTTTAGATCACAAGCAATATCGTTGATAAAAAGGATAAAAAATAGCGGTCCCAATACAGACCCTTGAGGTACACCAAAAACTGCAACGTATTTGCTAGAAGTATGTCCATTGAGGGCGACATACTGTTGACGTCCCGATAAGTACGAACTGAAGAGTTTAATTAATCTGTTAGAGAATCCAGTATTTTTAAGTTTAGTAACTAAAATTTTATGATCAATTCGGTCAAACGCTTTCGAAAAATCTAAGTATATTACGTCTGTTTGACTTCCCTTAAAAAATCCATGCGGTTGAGGTAGAATGAGTTCTTTAACTAGAGGAAAAAGAGAATCATGCAGCAAGATTTCAAATACTTTACAAATATTACAGATAATAGACACCGGTCTGTAGTTTAAGATTTCGTTTCTGTCACGTTTTTTGTACGCTGGACAAACCCTAGAGACTTTCCAAAGCTGTGGTATCGTGTGTTAATAAGTTAAAAATAAACAGAAGGGGCTTTAACAAGACTAATTTGCAGCACATCCTCTTCGGAGAAATATGGAACGTCAATATTTAGATTGGAAGAAATATTATTCACCTCTACAAAATTTGTATCCGAATTAGAAAACGATTGTTCAAAATAGGAAGCAAAAGAATTAAGAATATCTAAAGGGTCACTTAATTCATTATTATTATAAAAGATATTGTTAGGCATGCTATACATTTCTTTTTTACTTTTTATAAATGACCAAAATTTTTTAGGGTAACTCTTAATATCTGTCTCGATTCTCTGTATATATAAGATATAACTATCTTTAATGTCTGTTTTTATTTTTGTTCTAAGGTTCGTAAACAATTCCAAACTTTCCAAACAACCATATTTTATGTATTTTTTATGACATTTATCCTTTTTCTTTATATTCTGGATGATTTTAGATGTAAACCATGGTGGGTATTTACGTTTAGGAATTTTTTTGTACTTCGGTACACATGAATCAAAAATTTCATAGATTTTGTCATAAAACAAGGCACATGCACTCTCTACATCATTTGCCCGTTCAAGAAATGACAAATTAATATTATAAAATGTTTCATACATCACCTGAAAATTTGCTTGGCGAAAATTATAATTGTTTTCAAGATTTAAAGCCAAATCACATTTACGGTTTACAGATTGAGAGTATTGAAATGATATTTCCAAGGCAGGGTGATGGTTATCGTCTTGTATTAGCCTATCCAAGGCCCTATTAATCAAACATTGCGGATTATTATGGATCACTAAATCTAGGACTCGGTTGTTAATATATTTTTGCCAAACATAATATTTAAAGAAAGAAAAAAATCAAGTAAGTTTTCCAAATTTCCAACAGAGACAGGAGGTGGTATATAGACTAGAAAAAATAGGATTGAGAAATAGTCAAAACTTACCTTAACGCCCACAATGTCAGTACCAGGTAATAAGTCACCCCTGTCAAAACTAATTCTACTTGATTTATATGACAGATGAACAGAGTAAAACACCTCCACCTCTGGATTTGTTAGTTGCAGTGAAATCTCGATCAGCTCTATACACATTATATTGATCTCATATTACCTCACTACTACAAACAGATGAATTAAGCCAAGTTTCCGTAAGCGCTAATACATCAAAATCACAATAACACGAGGTATTTTGGTAGTATACTGAAATGTTTTTATTTTGAATTTGTTTGGTGGCAGAAGCTAACACGTGGGTGGGCGGAGTTAAACTGGTAGTGGGAGTTGTGAGCTGGGGCGAAACTATAACTAATTGCTATTCACCTAGAATATTCGCTTTAAGTTTGGCGCATGCATTTTTGAAGACGGTACATTTATTATTATCCCAGGCCGTATGATCAGTACTAACAGTGATGCCAGTACTACCACCATTTAAACTAGTACAATTAGAACAATTTAAAACCTGCACTTGACATTCATTAACAATATGATCATTGCCACACCTAGGACAACGACGTTGATTACTGCAATTTTTTGCTGAATGATTAAAACCATTACAATTAAAACATCTAGTCACCTGAACACCGTCATAAACAAGACACGGGTCATACCCCACAAAAACATTGCCCACCATCGTAAGTTACTGTATCTACCTGCAAAACTGCTTGATACATATTAGAATGTTTCTTAGTCTTAACAATTTTTATAACCTCACACAATGAATCTTTAAAAAACATATCCGGGTTCAGTTTCCTTAAAATAGTTGATAAGTCACCATCTTTATAAAATTCGGTAAAACCCACGATCTTGATTCTAGGATTCAAGCCCCGGAGTTCTTTGATTTTATAGGAATCAGAGAGTTTCTCTTCGGCAATTTTTTTAAATCGCTTGTTCTCCTCAAGTGTTTTACAACCTATTAACACACCTCCATTATAGGTTGGTTTAACTTTATCAAGCTGTAGCTAGATCCAACAGGATCGATTTGCTCACGTATTTCTTTGTTGTGGTAGTCGATTGCGACTGATCCTATGGTTTGATCAGTACCGCAGGTCGGGTATTGTTTTTAACTACTATTGCATAGTTAACTGGTGGATCAGGAGACTTCATTGCAATGTTACATAATTTAGCAGCAATCAGCTCAGTAAGGTCAGATTGGAAACCCTCAAAAACTGCTTTAAGGCTCTTCAGAGCTGTTTGAACATGAATATCGATTAACTCCTTGACAGACTGCTGATTAATTGTAATGCAATCACGTACACAGTTATTGCACTTCCAAGACAAACCACTGACCTCCTGCAACAAGCTGGCAACATCGATAGATTTATGAACACATGTACTGTGACTGATCTTCCGACACTCCGAACAGCATAGTCTCTTTCAAATCCTCCAAACACCCACTTGCCTTCGATTTTACGTCCCCGATTATATTTTCTCTTTCCAAATTTAGCTTCATCTATTTCTACAATTTTTCCAACTCCGCCGATTTGTCGTGAATTGGTAACTACCCACTGAACGCATACCGCCCTGCAGAATGAAGACATATCAACTACAACATGACTATTACATTTAAGTTCTTTCATAATGAAACGTTGTCTAGGAAATCCTATCCTCAATCACAAAACCGTAAAATAAACTACACTTTCCAATGGCAACATCGACTTATAAAACCAAGTTCCCACTTTGCCATTTTTCTTAAATGTACACTTGTTTCTTCGATTTATTTCGTAGATTCTCCTGCAAGTATAGAACAACGAATTTAGGTTAATTTCTATTCTACTATTACAAGTATTGCAAATAGTGTATCTCATCAAAAGTCTATGATTAACTAAAAAATCAACTAATTGTCTTCTGTCTGATAAAAGAAATATAAAATCTTTTAAAGAGTATTCAAAATTATTGCACGCCATCACTTTCAGAACTATGCACACGAAACACTTTTTTTACTGCACTAATTTATTTATGTATATATATATATATATATATATATATATATATATATATATCACAATTAATTGCACACTATGTCTGATGAACATCGCAATTTATTTTATATTCTATATGAAAATTTCGGAATTTACAAAAAAATATCCAGGACAGTTTACCATTGTCGAGATTCCGAAGTTATATTTGCATCTTTGTCTAAATCATAAAAGTTTATTTACCTACCTATTCTATCTAATATTCCAAAAATGTCAATATTCTTCTCGAACTTTGACACAGGTCAAAGAATAATATCTATTCTTTTCAGTTTAATATCGCTATCGCTTTTTATTGTAGTTGCAATGTTGCCCCCTTTACATTTTGGTGGCGATTATTTGACGACAAAAATTGTTTATAATTTGGAAAATCAATCAAATTATTATAAATCGCAACCGAGGTGATCATCAGATCAACGAATAAAAGAAACTCATGCAACATTTTTCTGAAAAAGTGAAATATTCGCAGAAAACCGTTTACGGCATAATTACCATTTTTTTCATATAATGCAGTTCTCGAGTTTGTGATCAAAATGTGTCAGTGGCACAGTTTGACCCTCTGAGCAGATTTTGGGATACAGGGAGGAAAATTTTAATTTTTCTTTTAGCGACCAAGGTTTTGCTATTATTTTTACCATTTAACCAGTTTTGGCAAAATCAAATGCGCTAATTTTTAGGTTAATATTAAGTGTAAAAAAGCTTTAAAATAGTTGTTTGTTAAAGCAATATTTTCCGTGAGTATAAAAATGTCAAAAATAATAGAATCTATTATTACTAAAGAAAGATCGAGGTTTTTCAAAACTAAAAAAGGATGATTTATGGAAAAAAAATGTAGTGAGTAATAAAAACATGATAATGAATAGCACTCGTGGTCTCGAATAGTCGAGCACAACTGATTATTCAAAAAGCTGTTAAGGAGGTTATTGCAAAAATACCTATTATCTGGTTAAACGGACTTGATATTCATTTTCAGAAAGTACCAAAATTACTGCAATTTTCCTCGAATGTTGTGAAAAGTGAAAAAGAAAAGAATTATTTAAACTCAGCAAGAATTTCGAAATATTCAACGTAAGATGTTCTCCTTTAAAGCAAAAAATACGCAAATTGGTGGTAAAATTTTTGAAAACTAGGCCAGTGGGAGATCCTAGGAGACAAGGCGGAAAATGTACAACAGAAACCTCAACCTGGAGTCGCTCTGCACAGTTGCGGGTAAAACGACGATCTCTATAACAAATTTTAAAACAAGTTCTGCTTATGATTCCTTTTAAGCTTCAACTAGTTCAAGACCTAAACATACAAGATTTTCAGCTGCGTTTTGAATTCGGCAGGGTTATTTTAAATATGGCTGATCATTATCAGGATTTTACGAAGATATGGTGGAGGTCTGATAACGCACATTTTCTCCTCAGTGGATTTGTCAACAGAATTCACATTATATAAGCACACAACAATTCCACAATTGACATTTCTATAGTGAAACAGTAGCACTGTGGTGTGTAGTTTCTACGTAAAGAATAATTATTGGCCCTTACTTTTTCAAAAATGAAGAAGGCCAAGAACAGACCGTAAATGCGGAACAATATAAACATATATTTAAAACCTTTTTTAGCCACAGCAGGCACAGGAACTCCTGGTAATTATTTAACAAATCCTTTTGTGGTATAGCAAATAAAGTTACTTTTCATTATATTATCTGTTAATATCTATTTCATATTTTCGAAGTAAATCGAGTTTCATCAACAAACATGCACCTTTTCCAGTCATTGGTCCAGTTAATTCGCTCTTGCACTTATTGCAGATGTCTAGTTCGATGATGCGGCAATAATCTTACGCATGTTGCACGTCATCTAGCTCTACAACAAGTTACTCCTTTCGACCTAGGATTGTATAGAAAAAAACGGATAAATTACCTTAAATTATTAACATTCAATCTTCATCTAATTGTCCGATTGGTTACTATTATGCCATTTTGTCGTCTTAAGTTTTCATTTAGTTTCCTTGAATCTACCGTTCGATGTTAACGAGCTTCTTTAACCAACATTATTTCTTCTCTAAGCGGTATTTTTATTTGACGGCCACCACCATATCGGTAATTTAAATTATTAGGTTCGTTAAAACGCTGACGATAACGAGATGTTACACTCCGTCCTACCCCCTATATTTCAGCAACAACCCGTACCTCCACACCACTGTTTAATAAGCGTAAACAGTCTCTTTCACCTAATGCAAACATTTTTTTCGTATATAATATTACCCAACTTTGTCAAAAAATATGACAGACAGTACTTCGTCATGGCATCTAAGAAACATTCTTCAATTGTTTTTCCCACGCCAACATGAATTAAACAAGCTACTGTTCGCACGTGGATTTGCATTGTTAATATAGAGAGGTTTTTGCAAGGGCTGCTTTGATTTTGATATTATTGAACTAATTTGCTACAAACAAATACGACTAGTAAACTCGCTCATGGAATATTGAAGGACTTTCTTTGGCTGTGAATCGTTTATTTCGTGGCAAATCGACCTAGGATTAGAACTACGCAAAAAAAAGTTCTGAAAAATATCTCTAATAATTAGTATCGGCAATAATTAGTATCAACATATTTTAACCGTTCCATAACACGTGTAAATTGTGCGGGGTGTCCGAAATAAGTTGCCTTTCCTTTTATTTTATAAAAAATCATAAGAGATGGAGAAAAAATTGTCATTTTTCACGGGTTAATATCTCAAAAACAAATTCATTTTCGGGTATTGTGGTTTGCAGGGCGTGCAGTTTAAGAGTGACATTCCTAAAAATAATTTAAGCAAAAAAAAATTGAGTTGCCGATCATTTGTCTCTGTCACATCCTGTGTAATATCTTTGTGTTAGTTGTCATAGCGACATAACTCCCCACTCCAAATACGCGTATCCTATTAATACTTTGGAGAAACAGCCTGAGTTATGGATTAATTTTTGGAAAAATATGGAATTTCTTGAGTAAACCATGTACTGTGAAAAGAAATGAAGCTAGGCAAAATCGGTATAAATTGTTTTTTGGTATTCGTCCATAAATCATTTTGCCGTGAACAAAAAATTATTTTTGTTATTGTTTGTTCTCGGAACTAACAAAATTTGCAAAAAATGAAAGGATTTCATATAACGCCCTGTATAGTACAATAGCCGTTGCAACTAACGACTATGGCCTAGAGGTAAGAAAGTAGGGGGATTGCGCAATCACATCCAAAAAAAAGATCAAAATCTTTTTTGCTTCGAAAATATTCGTCTTTGAATTTTACCAAAAATATGTTTTGTACCTTTTCATTTGTCCAGCACTGTATATACATATATAATGAAGTGTTTCAAATGATAAATAAAAGGTCGTAAAATTTGCTGATGTTTTTGCTGTTATTTAAAATATAAATTTAACAAGTTTGTTCACTTCCTGTTTAATCTAATTAATTTTTAAATGAAAAAATTACTTAAAAAAAATACGGATGCTTATTACGGATTTATGAAAAATTTTATGTAGAAATGATGTATAAGTTAAGGAAGGACAAGTTATCATTTTCTAGGTAATATACGAAAGAACGGTGGCTTTCAAGAAATCGATAAGACAAGAGTTCTTAAAAGCATTTCTTTATGACTTGTTTAAAAAAATAATTTAAAGCTCTCTTAAGATAAGACATTTTTAACTTTATGACGTATTTAAGAGCAGCCTGAAAAATCTTATGAAAAGCTTTACTCTGTAGACCCTCATAAATAATGAATTCGTTCTTGGAAGGGCAAATATAGGGTAGAATATAAGAATATACATATTTGCCAAAGTAAGTAATTCCAAAATATCCATTGATCTATAATTTGACAGGGTATCAGTTAATTGAATTTAAAAGGAAATTGTTGTCATGAAACTAGCAAAAAAAAATACATCAACAGTGATCGGCAAATAATTTATTTTCGAAAAAGGTGGCAATGTAAATATACAGTGACGGCAAACTAATTGGAAACGATACCTTACGAAAATCTGAACCGTTGTTAGTAAGAAATTGGTTTGGGATATTTCGAATATTATAATCATTGTTGCTATTGTTAGGGTGTATATCTATTATTATTATCGTATTAAATAACCTTATTAAGTTTAAAAAATAATTTATTCATTACAAAATTCGAAGAACACTGCATTTTTAAGCGGCAAACTAATTGGAAACGTATTCCTGAATCAACGTTTTCTAACAACTTATTAAGTTTTTTAGGCTGGACGGTAGACGTCTACAAGTCTCTAGTGGAATTCTGGTCCAAGCTTCTGTCATACCCTCGAGTACTCGAGTAGCCCAAAATTTTGGGAAGTTCTTGAACCTAATTTCCTTTTACCTCTCATCCAAAGATTTTTTATTGGGTTAAGATCTGGACTACAAAATGGCCATTGTAATGATTACCTGAAGCCAGACAGTCACCTCCCTAGCAGAGTGCTTTGGATCATTATCCTGTTGGAATTTTCAAAGTGCTGATACATTTTCCAGTACGTTAGTGTATTCATACTGATCCATAGTACCAGTTATTCTATAAAGAGGGCCAACACCATTCCAAGAGAAGCAGCCCCATTTTTTTTGCATATGGTTGCATCATGTTTTCCAGTATGTTAATGTATTCATACTGATCCATAGTACCAGTTATTCTATAAAGTGAGCCAACACCAACCCAAGAGAAGCAGCTCCATACCATGATACAACCATCACCAAATTTCACTGTTTTCATGGTGTAACGCAGTCAAATTCTTTATTTGGTGAATGCCAAATAAAACGTTTTTCATTAGAACCAAATTTATTTACCTTGGATTCATCTGACCATACCATTTGCTTTTATTGTTGGACTTCCAAGGAAGGTGATTTCTGGCAGATTCCAAACGGCTCCTTCGATTCACTTCAGCAGGGTACCAAGGAAGAAGCTTGTGAAGCTTCTTCCTTGGTACCCTGCCAAAAAGTTGTGCCTCGTTCAAACGATTATGAACACTTCGAACACTGAATTCCCTTGGATTTTGAACGAAAATTTTTCCAAATATCAACTGCTGATTTGTGAGAGTCTGCCTTCGAAATGCGAACAATTCGATGATCTGTTTCCATACTCGTTTTTCTAGGACGTCGCTTCCTAAAAACAGTTCTAGTGGTTCCATGGATCCTAACATGATGAACAGCGTTCAACACCGTCTTTCTGGAACGATTAACCATTTCTGCAATATTTTGATACGAATAACCTTTTCTATGAAGATTTATAATGACTTGTCGTTCATTTTCTTTACAACTTTTTCGCGAATCTATATTTGCAGAAATTCGAATGTTAACCATTGTCAATTTTAAAATAAGCCTTCTTGTTAGAAAATTTTGATTTTTCAATTTTAAAATGGACCTACTTGTTAGAAAATGTTGATTCAGAAATACGTTTCCAATTAGTTTGCCGCTTAAAAATGTAGTGTTCTTCGAATTTTGTAAGGAATAAATTATTTTTTAAACTTAACAAGGTTATTTAACGCGATAATAATAGATGTACACCTTAACAATAGCAACCATGATTATAATATTCGAATTTCCTTAAACCAATTTCTTACTAACAACGGTTCAGATTTTTGTAAGGTACCATTTTCAGTTAGTTTGCCGTCACTGTATTTTTCTCAATATATTTTTCTCCAAATAATTCAATGGGAGCATTTTTTAGACATTTTTTTAATGTATACAGTGGCGAAGATTTGGCATAACCTTCATTTTATTTTTAATAATACGCAAAAACTAAGACAAAATACAATTCTTTACGTTTCTTTTAACCTAAAATTTTGGTGTAGCGACGGACAATATTAACATTTTTATCATTTTTTATAAAAAAAAATTGTTAATAATGCTATTGTTTATTTATAGGAAGATTTCTTCTTATTTTTTGAAAGAAATATGCTTATTTAAGGTTTACGTTTAATTTTTATCACCCTATATATTTTGAGTCCAATCTAGGCGAGATCATTAGGTTTTAATATATACGATCTAAATCGTATACACATACATATCTTTTTTTAAAATTAAACAAATGTAATTTTTTAACACTGCTTTTATTTATAAACTATTGAATTGTAAAGAAAAAATAACTAAACTTACAAAAACGAAGAATTGTTAAAGGTATGAATATTTTCGTAAAAGTTTTAGGCGTAAGACATCATCATAATGGAAATAAATTATCAAGCTTTTAAGAAAATATTGAAATTTTTAAAAGCTTTGTGCGTTTAATTATTTTTTAATTTTTAGTTCCATAGTTTACAAATAAAAGCTTTTTTTTAATATATTTTTTTACATATATTTTATTTTGTACTTTTTAGATATTTATTTTTTACGCATCCTGTATAAGAGATTCACGATCGGACACAATAATATATCCATCGGGTTTATGTATGTGTACCAAATTACAGTCAGTTCCAATAACGGGAACTGCTTTGTACTTTTTAGCATTATTGTTTACGCACACTGTATATGACATTCACGATTGGATACCATAATATTATATTATCACCAAGTTTATATATGTTTACCAAATCTCAGTTAATTCCGAGTTTTAATTTGTTTTATACTTCTCCAATATATATATATATATATATATATATATATATATATATATATATATATATTAAAGCATTTTTTTTACTCACGCTGTATAAGACTCTCACGATTGGACACCATAATATTGTATTGTCATCGGGTTTATGTATGTATATCAAATATCAGTTAATTCTGACTGAGTTACTTGCAAGGAAAAAGGGGAAGTGTCTCTTCTCCAAAAAAAACCTGTCAAATTATTTTTTAAACACTTTAAAAATCAATACAATATACTAATTTTCAATATTAAATCTTTTCAATATTAAATCTAATTCATTTAATTAAAAATTATCAATAATTGCAATGTTAAATTTAATACATTCGTAGTATTGCCGCTGGCTGCTCGTCAGAACCCTAGAGGCAAACACAAAACGAAATGATATACTTGGGCGTATTAAGTAAACCCGTATGTGCGCCCACCGCACCAGCAGCACGCTCGTTTGTGTCGATCCACCAACGGAAGAGCCACGTGCGAGCTCCGTAAAAATCTTCCAGCGAGAAACGAAAACAATGCCTGAAAATAATACGTTGCTATGGCAACGAGAGTATCGCATGTACAGTTTAGCGCTTCCGTTCGTATTGTACGTAAAGTAGATTGCTGCAATCGCGCTTTATTCAGTATTTTATCGTCGGTCTTTTATTTTATTGTTTGGAGGAGTGGCGCGTGTGTGTGGTTGAAAATGTAGTCATTTGAGCCCGTTGGTAACATTGTTTGTAGTTTGTTAGAAATTCCATTTTCCCGTTGGAAAGAGGATAACAAAAAGGGCCTTTTAATTACGGGGATAAACAAGTGTGCTGACAATTAGTGCTAAAAAAGACATTAAAAATTCTAAATCCTACAATATTGTTGGTTTTCTGTGGTACAAGTGGCTGTGTAGCAGTGGATATTTGCACAAATGTTTTGCATGGGGTGTCCATTTTAGACCTTGTCTGTCCTACTTTTCTCTAACTAACACTTCCCTTTTTTACCCACGAGCCGCCACTGGAAAGCGCTGATCGTCATTCTGACCCGCAGTTCAATAACTTCATAAACCGTTACCGCGTTCAAACAAAAGTTTTCAAAATACTCAAAACAGGATTACGTTCTCGAATAATAATATTAAATCGAATATCAAATATGTAATGTTTTGGTAAATAAACACAATATTAACGAATAACTGAATTAAACGAAACTGGTTTTATTTGTAGCTTTATATTGGTTTTCAACATTTATGTAGTATTTAATATGGATATAACTGTAGTAGTAATCAACATATTAGCTATTTTGAACTGTTTAGGCGAGATATGAATAAATATGCTACTAAATTTAATTTGTCATCATTTAATATCTCAATAATGCGGGTATTATGCAGCCAACAATAGACAATTCTAACCGGTCCTAAATTGAATATTAATAACTAATTGTCATTTGCTTCATTAAGTACTAACATTTACTGCATTTAAATTAAATGTGTGTCATTTGAGTGTAAGGTGAAAAAAGTCTGCTCTAATCATCTAAATATAATTTAACGTTATAAAAAGTAAAATATTAGAATGTCCGTTTTTAAAAAAGCGAAAACTCTGCGTGTATGTACAGGGTGATCAGTTAAGGGTAGCGAGCGGCCATATCTCATAAGATATTGGTCGAATACATTTGAGAAAAAAAAAAATCATAATAAAAGTCGCCAAGAGAAATTGCTGAAAATTATTTTTGAGTTTGTCAAACGTCCGCTAGAGGGCGTAACAACCAACACCAAGTAGAAAAATGGGGTTTTTATAGAATTTTGCCTAATGAAAATATATCGATGATATCATTTTTCATATTTAGTGACCATTTCCCTACTTTTTGTCTAAAATGTTTGTTCTATATATCAAAATAAAGCGGTGGGGAAGTTCAATTGTTTTTTCAAACAAACCAAGATGTCTCCCGTTTCTTTTGACCGATTTTAGCAAACTTAGGCTCATATGAAAGAGCATAATTTGAACTACAAAACGCTTATTTGGTTTTGAATTTTTGACTTTTGCTGGCGTCGCTAGATGGCGTTAACTGATTTAGCATATTTTTTAGTTTTTTTTTTATTTTTACATATTTTAAAAAGGGGATAAATTTCTCTATAATTTAATGAAAATAATTTATCATCTACCTTTTTTTTTGAACCGTTGATATTGACCAAAATATTATTTTATTTTATTTAAAAATGGCACGCTACTGCTTTTTGTCAAATAAAAATCATTTTCGTAATCACTTATTAGTTGCTAACAAAAGAACCTCTTGACTTTTTTTTCGTTAGACGAACGGTTTTGGATTGAAAAAATAAGATGTTTAACAATGATAACTATAAGGTTCAAAATTATTTTTAAATATTACATCTCACCATAATAAAATTATTACCCATTATTTTTATCATTAATAATCATTTAATTAGCGAGAGAATGCTTTAGTTCATAATTTATTATTAATAATTATTATTATTTCATAAATTAAATTAAAAATCAAACTTAACTAACATCGCATTTAAGCGAAGCAGGCCATGATCTACGTTAAGAAACAAAACACCAAATTGTCAATCACGTTGATATTCAGTTCCTGCTATTGACATCTAATTTAATGTTATGTAAAAGTATTTTTACAACAAATCATGCCTTTTACGAATGAAGAAGCCTTTGATATGTTGAGAATTTATTTTCAATGTTTTGAAAATGCGGCGATTGCTTCTAGGCAGTATGCACTGCGTTATCCCCTCCGAACACCATTCCAGAATGGTTTTCCTCGTTTAGTCTTACGTTTAAGGCAACATGGCCAAGTGCAACCAACTCCAACTTTGAGAAGAAATCGTAGAGTAAGAAGAGAGAAGATAACATTATAAATGTGTTGGCTTATATTCATGCAGACCCCATTTAAGCATAAGAGAGATCTTCAGAGATTTAGGAATATCCTATGGCCCAGTGCAAAAAATTTTAATGGATTTTAAAACGCATCCATATCACATCGTGATTCGTCAAGCCCTAAATGACACTGACTTTGAACGTAGGCTCGATTACTGCTACTGGCTTAGAGACTTCATTAGGGAAAACCATCATATTTTGTCACAAATATTGTGGACAGACGAAGCATGGTTTTGCAGTAATGGCAGGGTAAATCTTCATAACGTGCATTACTGGTCGGACACTAATCCACACCGGTTACGTGAAGATTATCAGCAGGGTCGATGGAGCGTCAACGTCTAGTGCGCTGTTATTAATGGTGCTATTATCGGTCCGCACATCTTTAATGGCAATCTAACCGGTGACATGTATTTGATTTTTTTATTTAACGATTTACCAGGACTCTTAGAAAATGTGCCTTTACAAGTAAGAAGAAACATGTGGTTTCAACAAGACGGATGCCCGGCACATTATTCACGAAATGTGCAAGATTTTTTGAACAGGCATTTTCCTAACCGTTGGATTGGTAGAGGCAGTCTATTTTTCTGGCCACCACGGTCCCCCGATTTAACCTGCCTTGATTTTTATCTGTGGGGCCGAATAAAGGATTTGGTGTATAAAACTCGACCAACTACTCGAGAAGACATGATAGTCGAATTCAAAACGCCATAAATATTATACCAAGGGCGGAAATTGAGACAGCTGTCAACTCCACCCAGAAGAGATTGGACCAGTGCATTCAAAATAATGGGCAACATTTTGAACATTTACGACAAAACTATTAATTTATTTTTAGCGTTTATTTTTAAAGTTCCATGTTCTTGTTTTTAGTGTTATTGCTCCTGCTGTTGTTGGACAGTTTTATTAAGATTTTTCATTGTTAAACATCTTATTTTTTTCAATCCAATACCGTTCGTCTAACGAAAAAAAAGTCAAAGAGTTCTTTTGTTAGCAACTAATAAGTGATTACGAAAATGATTTTTTATTTTGACAAAAAGCAGTGGCGTGCCATTTTTTAATAAATAAAATAATATTTTGGTCAATATCAACGGTTCAAAAAAAGGTAGATGATAAATTATTTTCATTAGATTATAGAGAAATTTATGCCCTTTTAAAATATGTAAAATTGAATATACCATTACATTTGTTTTTTTTTGAAAAAAACTAAAAAATATGCTACTAATTCAGTTAACGCTATCTAGCGACGCCAGCAAAAAGTCAAAAATTCAAAACCAAATAAGCGTTTTGTAGTGCAAATTACGCTCTTTCATATGAGCCTAAGTTTGCTAAAATCGGTCAAAAGAAACGGGAGACATCTTGGTTTGTTTGAAAAAACAATTGAACTTCCCCACCGCTTTATTTTGACATATAGAACAAAACATTTTAGACAAAAAGTGTAGGGAAATGGTCACTAAATATGAAAATGCTATCATCGATATATTTTCATTAGGCAAAATTCTATAAAAACCCCATTTTTCTACTTGGTGTTAGTTGTTACAAACTCGAAAATAATTTTCAGCAATTTCTCTTGGCGACTTTTATTACGATTTTGTTTTCTCAAATTTATACGACCAATATCTTATGAGATATGGCCGCTCGCTACCCTTAACTGATCACCCTGTACATGTAGCATACCTAAACTTTCTGCCCAAGTTTTCATACTTTGACTAATGATTACATAATTTGCTTTAGTATCTTAAATATATTTAAAGTTGCATAGCTTTTATTTGCCTCTTTCTATAAAATATTCTCATTATTCACCCCTTTTCTAATTGTTGTGCCTCAGTATTGTGCAAAGTATTCTGTTATAATTCAGGGTTTGGTCGAAAAATGTAGGGCTAAGTTTACATTGATTTCTTGGTTATAAAAACTACAGTGTAAAGTATTTAAAGGAGTGATTATATGACAAATAAAACATATTGTTAAGCGTCCGTATACTTAATCGAGGCTTAAATCAAAAACGAATTGAATAACTCTAATATTTTATGAAAAGGCTCATAAATATGTTGGTTGGTAAAATATAATGCGTCAAATATAGCTCCGTAACTTTGAAATGATTTAAGATATTAAAGTAAACTAAAGACTAAAAGATAAAAGATCGACAACAAACATCGATACATGAGAGATCAAATTTATAAACAAATCACCACTAAATGCTCAACCCGGTACATTTCAGAGGCTACAAAGAATCGTTAAAATCCGTCGACTAGTTTAGAAAATACAGGGTGTTCTCCAAGTTGAGTGATTTATTTTGATTTGTTTAAAGGTTCAATCAAAAATCATCTATATATAAAAGTTGCAAAATAAAGAAGTTTTATAAAGACACCTAAAATTTTTAAAAAATTATCACTGGCATGATTTTTGATACTATCGACCACTGCGGTGTGTGTTGAAAAATAAAGAAATTATTGACATTTGAAATATTTAAAACTTTTATTATAGTCAACTAAAGTCATTTAATCAAAAATCATTAATATGAAAGTTGCAGTAAAACAGAGTTATGAAATTATAAAAAAAAAATAAAGAAAATAAAGTTTCAAGTCAAACGAAAATAGAAAAATTCTTGCCCACCGGTGAAATGCATCTCGTGGTTACAAAAATTGTTCAAAATTGTTACCATTTGTACGGTTAATGCAAAGTCTTGCTCGGCGTACCCATGACAGCTACAAGCTTCAAAAATAAAGTTCAGGTGTCGACGGATAACATCACAAGCGTTTTCGATGCGTTCTTGTAATTCTTGTACAGTATATATTTCTCAATTTTAATAAACCAATTGTTTTAAATAGCCCCAGAGGAAAAATCTGGGGCGATAAATCCGGGGATCGTGCAAGCCAAAAAATGGGTCAATTGCACCTTATCCATTTATTAGGAACCTTATTATTTAAATATTCTTGAACTTCTTGTCTCAAATGGGGCGGAGCTTGATCATGTAGAAACTACATATTCCGTCTCACATCTAAAGAAACGCCTTCTATAAATAAATTTTACCTGTCAGGTGATATGGAAAAAAGTAGGGCCCAATAAGCATGCTATTCACTGCGCCAGCCTATACATTTACTGAAAATCTGTGCTGAAAATGGGTTCTCTTCACAGCATGGGTTTTTTCTATGGCTCAAACATGGCTATTGTGAAAATTCATTCATTTCCTGTAAATGTAGCCTCATCGGTAGCCAAAATAAATTCGGTAAAATTTTCAGTGAGGTTGTGTTGATATAAAATCTACTGACAAAATTCAACTCTTTCGTATTTGAAAAAAAGTTTGAATACAGTTTGTCTGACGAAGCTACAGTGTTTGCAAAACATATGTCACAAGTTGTGAATAAAGTGAACATCTAAAACAGTTTAAAGTGTTTTATTTACATTTTTCATAATGGATTTTCATCAAGTCAGGATCCAGTCAATCAAGTTTTTAATATAGAAAATTAGATAGCCCCTACATATTGTTTCCAATTTAATATGTTATTTATATCAGGAATATGCACAATGTAAAGCTGATTTATTTCTTTAATTATATAGAGTAAATATCTAATATAAATTACAACGATCTTGAAAATGCTTCTGATTCAATCTTACGAAGTCGGACGTCAGTTTTCTTTTTCTTCTCTTACTTTTAATAGCTCTGATGTGGTCAAACATTTCGCCTCTGTTGCTAAAATATACAGAAAATATTAGTAACCTAATATATTCTTTTATATAAGGTCGACAATAAACAAACACAAACACTGTTTACCTCTTATTCATTAGTAACATGCCTTTTTAAATTTTGCTAATGCATTAAATAACATATGTATCTGTGGATCATTCTCTGTCGATTTTATCCTATATGTATAAATCAGATTGATTTCCTTGAAAGATCTTTTTAATTATTTTCTAGGTTGTTGGATCATTTTGAACTTCATTATATCCTGAATTTCGTTGCGTCGGCTGCATTCTGTTCTTTCATTTTCTAAAATATTTCATCATTAATATGTCTCTATTTAGTTTAGACATTTTTTAGTAAGAAATTACGTGTTTGTAAATCAATAACTTTCTCTAGAATTTACAGATATTGTTAATTTTAAATGCTAATTGAACGAATCTTGAAACTGCTTTGGTTGATTAATTTTCGAATTCTTCGGCAGTAAACAGACGTTGCATGTTGCAGACTAATAATTTATTCGGTTAGATTCAGTCCAGTAAATTAATTAATTGTTGACATACTATAAACTTATTGACATTGACACTGGGGAAAAAATTGCAAAACAGTAAGCATTTTTCAATTACAAATATAGCTGCGTTTTTGCAGTCAAACTAGCCTTGACTTGGTTTCAACTAACCTCCTCTGAACATTGGCGGCGTAAACTTCTAACTCCAATGTTCAATACCTACTCCTAAAACACTTTAACACAGTTACCTTAAGTAAAAGACCCAAGTCATTATGATTCTCTGGTTACCAAAAGTTTTTAATATTCGTAGTGCTTTATACTAAAATTACCTAGAGGTTAGTTATTCTAAAAGTTCAATAACTAATACTTATTATTCTGTGTATCTAAAGAACCCAGCGAAGATGATGCTACGCCTAAATCTTTACAACCGAGTGTAATAGTCAAGCCAAGCAAAAATACAGCTCTACCATTATTTATTACATCGAGAGTTTCATTTCACAAAACCATCTGAGCTAAGCAACCCAAAGAGCATAGACCACAAAAAAAAATATTACGGGATGCAGTTTCTAATTATAAATACTTATTGGCAACAGTTTGCTTTGACAGCTAAGATATTCAATTATTGTTCGACAATTATAATCAACTTGACTTAAAGATCAAACATTTAATTCTCTGCGATATTTGAGGACTGAATTCAATTTGCAAAAAAATAATAGATGCATCAAAACTGTGTTAAAACACAACAATCATTGAACATTTTCATGTCGATGCCATAACTCGAATTGAAGTACCGATAAAAAAATTAATGAGGACTACACGAAATACTAATGTTCTAATATATCTAAATATCACAACCTTGTACATACGAAATGCTTCCTTGGCCTTGTTCTTTGTAGTTGTTTAAAATGTTTCTGAGATATCGGCTGATCAGATCAGTTTAGAACGCCCAGTATTAATTTGATTAACTGAATACAGCGGCTAATAAATAATGTACAGGTATTTTAATAACTTTCAAGGGCCGCCACTGGTCGAGACGATTCTTTATCGGAGTCTGAGAGGCATCAAAATCCTTTGTATCTCATAAAAGCTAAAGGACTTAAAACTTATACCATTTTCCCACTAGCTTAACCTTTGGAGAGCGTTTTATGTAGAGTTTGAGTCAGCAAGGATAAACTTTGAATTTATTACATGGATTCAAAAACAGAAGAAGATAAAAGTTTAAATTAGAAAGTTTCGTTACATTATTGTTAAGTTCCAGAATAACTTCAATAGCTACTCTCTATTAGTTGCATAAGGTAATAAGTCGTAATATTAAAACACTAAGACATGATTTATGAACCATTCGTTGATAAGATTAAATAATCGTTTTGAACCAAGTACTATGCCACTTATTCTATTCTTCTCGATTTTTATTAATCTCGTTTCATCAGGAAATTAGTAGTCGAGACGAGACGAGATCGGGCGCTGTCTCGTCTCTAAAAATCTTGTCTCGTCTATACCTACTAGGCACATTTTATGCTAAATAATAACTGTTGAATATTTAAAAAAAAATCATTTTTATTATTGACTCCCGGGTATATACACATTAGATATTTTGCATTCATATCTTCGATTGCGTAATAAATAAAATAAAGCAATAAATGGCCCTTCCCTTTTTAATGAAATTATAAATGATTATTAATTGGTTTTTTCTTACATTTTATTAGGTTTTGTATGCACTAGAATGTTGTAGAAATGAATACATAGTAGTTGAATATAGATTTTTGTTTGAGTTCTTCAGGTTGAAAGTTATTATTGTCTCCCCTCCCTCAGGTTGTTTAAAATAAAGCAAATTAGGAATTTATTTTTCCCTACAAACGTATATAAATTCATTCATTCCCATACATAAAAGACCTTTTATAAGATGAAAACTAAAATCATTAAATAAAGGTGCAAAGCGGGTCTACGATGAACTTAGAAATACACTAGGTTCATTGGCGGGTCATATTTCACGGTTGCCGCTATTAAGGTAGGCTTTTGAATTAAAGCTGGGAGGTTTTGTGTTATTTCAGCAAGTTAAGTTTATATGAAGTCTATAAAAACTGTGGGTAAATTATATAACTTTAAAACCAGCCATCACTATGATTAGCGCATCGTGTAAATACTTGACCTTGGGCATTTATAATTAGATTATAAATTATTATACACTAAATAATACACTTTAACATAAAATGTTAATAATAATAGGTTTCGAGGAAATATTTTAATTCAAATATACGCTTAAATATATATGAATTTCGAAAGAAGTATCACAATTGTTACTTATATTACGAGCAATATTTTGAAGAAAAATGCCTTTGTGGATAACAATGTTAGAAAATCTAAGAAGTATTTAGCTTATTTTCGAGGTTTTGATTCATTGCCATGTTGTCTGGATAAAATTTATACGCAAGTTATTACACATTTTTTCGTAAATTATCACTTGATCCTTAAGAAAAATATTACATGCAACTCAAGCGTTAAGGTATTTTTTGAATCCTGTGATTGCGGTTCGAAATTTCGACACTTGTTAGATTTGGTTAACTAGTTCATAAAAATAAAATGGACATTAATGTTAGGAAACATTTTGAAATATTTCATTTAGTGCTAGATTTTTTTTGTGATTTTCAGTGTTTTTAATATTTTAAATAGGTAAGTACCTAAATTTCTTAAAATTGTGTGTAAAATATATGTTTGCAAATTTTAATTACAAAATGAATCTCTTATAACACGAAAGAGTGACGATAATTTTTAAACGCAACTCTATTTTTCAAGGGTCACCACCTTCTGCTTCAAGAGAAGAAATTAAAAACTAATAATTCGAAGATTTATCGAAATTTCAGATTATTAAGTGTACAGAAGCGGTGTCAAAAAGGGGTTGTGATAAATTATTAACATTTGGTGGAGTATTATTTGACTTTTAAATTTCATCAGTTCTAAATTTAGTAGATAAAAAAATCTACCTGATATACTTCAAATTTTGGTCAAAATTAAGGGTCATATCGAAATGGCCTGGTAACATTTTGGTAAAAACCAGTATGACAAAATGGCGGCCTAGAGGAGTCTTATTATTAAAAAATTACTCATCCAATGTATCTCAAATTTTGCAAAAAACATCAAGTATTATATTGGAATTAATTTTAACATTTTGACATAGTCAAAGATGACGAAACAAAATGGCGGCATAATAAATATTTAAAAATCAGCCCAAAAACTGCTTAATGGTTTGATTTCAAATTGTGTGTCAACTAATTGTGAACAGGGGAATCCTTCTGCAAAATTCTGGTCATAATTTAAGAGTGGCCGAATAAAATGGCGGCCAAATAAAATGTTCATAATCGTAGAAAAATCACTCTTTCGGGTTTCACGTCTTTACGTTTAGCGTCCTAGATGCCAAAAATATGTTTATCAACTCCATCGGTGCATCTGTCTGTCTGTCTATCTGCCTGTCTGTCTGTCTGTCTGTCAACTCATAAAGCTACTTACTCGATTGACCTCAAATGTTTATCAAAAAATTAAAGGTCATATGGGTATGACCTGCTAATATTTGGTAGAAATCCAAAATGGCGAAACAAAACAGCGGCTAATTGAAATGTTATACAAATTATTATGAAAAAGTGTACTTATCAACCTGTTCAGGTACGCAAACATCGAGGATTATGTTAGAATCAACTGTTAAAATTTTGGTACGAATCCAAGATTGCCGGAACAAAATTTTGGTTATTCTAACATATCCTTTGATGTTTATCTTTAAAATTTGGATAAATACACTTTTCATAATATTTATTAGCCTTTCATAAAATTTTCTACCAAAATGCGGAGTCGCACAGAACCTTTAATTTTTGATAAACATTGTCAATCAATATTAACTTATGGTGTTTTCTTCTGGATATCTACGTGGAAATTGTCGTATTTTTGGCATCAAGACATAAAATAAGATACGTCTTTCT
>JAUTXW010003382.1:0-57329 GCA_030620095.1 Kuschelorhynchus macadamiae | reverse complement strand
TAGTAGATAATAGTTCTGAACATAGTCGTTTAGTAACACATATAGTTTTCTTGATAAATGTTTCTTTATAAAGAAAAAATTATAAGTTTTACATTATCAGATCTCTGATGGCATATACAAGTTGTTCAAATAATAGAAATTTCATTATTTTAGAATGCAAAAAAATTAATAATGGAGTATGTGAGATAACCGAATTATACCAAAAGCTAAATATTGAAAATATTTAAGAAAATATTTAAACTCATTTTTTTTCAATTTTTGGTGTTAGGCTCCTTAACTTTAAACAAAATGAAAAAAATTAACTTCAACTGTAAATATTTAATGGCCATTAATTTTGCTTTCTCGAATTTCCATGTTAAAAATTGATCTGTTTTTAAAAACAACTTTTTTCTATTTTTAAACATTATCTAGATACTTAAGTTTACCATGGACAAACGTTTAGCTTAGCATCAACTTTTATCAAAACTTAATTTTTTTGAGAAATCAGTACACAAAAATGTTCACGTATGATGGGGTTTTATAAGGTCTGGATATAACAGATCACAGTTTAGGTTTTAAGAAACGCTCTAAAAAGAAATGTATGCGTTTGTGTACGATTTATATTTAAAACATGCAAAAATCATCTGTTGATTATGTAATTTAAAAACATTTTTTTGAAATTCTGTTTTAATTTGTTTGATTCATATAATATCGTGATGTCAGGTGCGACTTATTAATTGGAAGGCGACTGTACTGTCTTTTCAAACATTTTTATTAGGCGTCATTTTGTTTCACCATATTGGATTCGTACCAATACTAGTTTCCGCCTATGCAACACTTGATTTTAGTACATAATTCAAGTTAATTGAATAGGTAGGTTTTTCACTGATTTTTTTAAGACCGCCATTTTGTTCCGTGATTTTTGATTTTTTAAATATTTTATTTGATCACCATTTTATTCCGCCATTTTGAATACGTACCACAATTTTACTAGCTAATATCACACTTAATGCTTGCACAAAATTGGAAGTTAATCTAAAAAGTAGTTATTTCAGGCTGAAATATTTTATTAGGCCGCCATCATTCATACCAAAATGTTAGCCATACATTTCTATGTAACACTCGATTTTTATGCAAAATTTTAAGTAATTTGGATATTTACCAAAACGTTACTAGTTCATCCCTATAAGACATTTAAATTTTGACCAAAATTTGAAGTAGAGCAGGTAAGTGGTTTGGCTGTTTAGCAAACTGACAGACAGACAGACCAACAGGACAAGAATTGAAAAAACATACTTTGGGAATCTGGAACCGCTAAAATTTGAAGCTATGTATAAACTGGAAGGGGATTTTTTTCACGATTACAAATATTTTATTTGTAATCGTATATATTATTTGGCCGCCTTTTTGCTCCGTCATCTTAAATTCGCAGTGCAATTTTACCAGTTCATCTCTACAACACAGTTAATTATTGCACAATTAATTTAATAAGTAACTTTTATCGGCTCTTTTTTAATTTGTTAAGCCTCCATTTAGCTGTTCCGCTCGCTATATTGGATATTTTACCAAAATGTAACCATTTCATCGCCTTATGACCCTTGATTATTGACCGAAATTTTAAATGTATCGAATAAGTAGTTTTTTGAGCTATGGTGCGTACAATAGACCGACAAAATTGAGAAACAACAAGCATGTTTTGTAGTTTTTTTTAATTTTTCTTTAAAAATGTAAAAAACTTTCAAAAAGTTCTTTACATAGATTGTTTACTTAGCCAGATCCATTTAAGGAGTTTAAGATTTAGATCGGTGTTAAACTTCAGTACTTGCTGGTAACAGGCCATAGTTCAATAAACTGGACTATGGCCCTAAATGTCAAATAAAATCTCGTCATGATAACTTAAGCCTGGTCTAAGGAATATGAGCATTAAAATTTAACAGTATTTCATTAAAACCGCAAATTTTTGAGGAATGTCGTCTATAAAAATGCAGATTAACAAAAAAATTTAGCTTTTGTTGGTTAATTACACTGGCCGAAAAGATTTTCTAACACAGGCCAGCTCATTATTTTCACAATGGAAATACCCTCCCAATAATAAAAAAAATATTCGGAAAGCCCTAATACGTACCATGTTTTATTAGAACCTTTTATATTGGCAGGTAAACAATTTTATTGTAGGGCGGCTAAAATAAATTACAACAGAAAAATTACCTAGATTGGGTTGTTTACAACATTCAGACATAAAATAAACGTTAAACATCACACCTTACAACTTAAATTTTTCTGGATTTGATGAAGCGAACAAAGAAGATATAGTATAGAAAATCTAACAGAGTTAATAGATGCTGCTGTAGGATTGGAAGAGAAGAAGCATTCATGCATGCATTCAAAATAAAAATGTAATAATATTGAAAATCAAAACTGTTTATATTCTAAAATTATGATATTTTCCTAAGGATATATGCTGTATAAAACACACCTTATTTGAAAACAACTTAATAATATGAGTTATATAAAATAAAAACGTGCTTAAAGCGGCCATAAATGGTGCTTCTACCCTAAATGTTAGTTGTTTATTTAAAAGCAACAAAACTATTCACTCAAAAATTTTGCCTCAGGTACAGACAAACAGACATTTGACATTTCATGATTAATCGGCCATTTCCTCGTATTCAAGAAGCAACGTTGCCAAATTTAATTTCATTTTGTCTTGCGAAGAATTCATTACTGTTCATTAGGGTTGTTAATAATATTTTGTTGCATAATTGAAACGGTTCGATGCATTTGGTCCGAAAATTCACTGGCCCGAACAGGCAATGTCCCGAAAAATCATTGGCTCGAAACTTCGATTTACCTCAATGATTTAAAACAGACACTGGCCCGAACAGTCGAAATATCCAAAATTCGGTCACTTGACTGTAAATGCACTAAAACAGGCAATGGCCCGAAACTTCGTTTTACTCTCAGCCTTTCAGTATATGCAGACCTTTGTCCAAGTTTTATCAAACGGTGGACTCCTACATATAGGTATAAAAAAGTCCAATATAAAATTTAATAACAATAATTCTCTGATACCAGTAAAACTATCGCCCACTTAAATGAAAAACCTAATTTGATAATGAATGAATGAATGAACCATTTATTGAAAAGCATAACAGCTGTGCAATACACTAATTTTCCTATACTAATACTAATACTAGCCTATACTAAAAAAAACTAATACTGACCTATATAAATAAAGTACCGCAACAATAGTTTTTCCCTAATCACTACCTACATTTGAGTTAAATATATGTGTCTTTTCTGTGAAATCAGTTATAAAGTAATGAGCAGAATCAGTAAGAAAATGTTGAAAATTTGCTATTAAAATATGTTTTAAAAAACTTCTAAATAATTTCATTTTGTTATTTGTTTTATACCTAGTGGAAAGTTGCTCTCTTTTGCAAAATAAAAACTGAATTAAACTGATACTGAGAGCAAAATCCCAGAATACCATATCTCAATTGGGTTCCAACCAAACTTCTAGCCATGTCACTTCCCAGCTCTTTCGAGATTATGTGAACTGCGCAGCAGTTCCAGATGCCTTCTAATTTAAACCACATGTTTCTATTAAATATCAAGCATGTACAGAATTATTTAATTTAAAGTTTCCATTATTATGTGAAGTTGAAGATTTGTATAGCATTGAAGATGAATCCCATGATTAAAAACAAGACCAATAGATCTAAATGTATGGAAAATAGTATGTATGCATGTATTATATATTTATTATTCTCTTATTTCAATAATTTTTTTAGGTTTTTAATATTATATTAGTTTCTGTTCCATTGTTTGACGTGTGTATATGTATATATTTGAGTATATGTCAGTTAGTCTGTTAATAAAAGTCTGATAAAAAAGTAGGTATTGTTTCATTTTTTAAAATATAATTGGTGTGTTAGTTTAAAATAATAGATAATAAAATCTTAGTTCAGATTTTAAAAAAATCTGCCTTGAACAAGAAAGAAATAAGGTTTTACAAAAATAAGAAACTTGTTTTCCTTTTTAATTTACCCAAAAAATCCAAATCCATTCGAACCTATGTATATATATATATATATATATATATATATATATATATATATATATATATATATATATCCGGGAGGGTTTGAACTATTTGGACGAAATCTGCAAGGAATATACAGTATATTGGTGTGGTTTCATAGCAAGCATACTGGAAAAACGTTAAAATTTATGCTACGCGATGTAATATAATGGTAGCGTTCACGATCTTATCAGCAAATAACATACATATATGGGGCTATTTTTGTTAAATCTGACTTTTACAATAAAAATCTTGTAAATAGAATTAAAAAGGATGAAATAAAAAAAATAAATCGGTCTTCAAAAAAATGTACTAAAATTTGAAAAATATTATATTCCATTATTTAGTTAAAAATGTTATTAAAATTATTAACCACTCCTAATAGGCTATATATTTATACTTTCAAGCCATCCTTTTCTAAAAATAAGTTGTCTAGCCTAAATTTGCAACTTTCAATGCCAAATATTCAAGAATTGTATTCTATCGCTAACATAAACGAGGCTTTGCATTGCTTTTCGAATAACTTCTTTTGTTGTCAAAATTTGATCATTACGGAGAGCTGATACATACCAACAACTTTTTTAAATTAGAATTACTTAATTTACAACTTCCATTAATATGTCAAGTTGAAGATTTGTATAAAACTGAAGGTGAATCCAGTGATCGATAGAATGTTTGTAAATAAAATAGAACCCATAACAAAAAAGCACTAAAAAGTTAAAAATAATATTTTATTCCTTATTGAAAATTTCATTTTATGAAGGAAACTAATTCCTGATTACTTAATCAAAAATAGATATTTATATATTGAGTGTCTACATATTTACCACATTAAATAGGCACGGTCTTTTATTGCTTTTCTTATTTCATCCTTATTAGTTCTATTTGACTTGACTTTCCTATTTATCCTGTTACATAACAGGACATATTGGCTTTGCTATAAGGCAATCGCCAGATTGCTCTCCGCCCGGGGCTTAGTCAGAGCTGGGGCAACCCACCCAGATAATTTACACCTTATTCCAGTTTGGAGACGTTATCGGTAGGATGTCCGGATGGCGAGCTCGAAACTCCCGGACACCCAATATCTTTAAAATTCTTCTTAATTTTTCCTCTTTAAATATCTGAAATGCATCTTGGCTTTCACTAGATGCCCCTTGAGAGTACTACTGATATCACGAGATGGCTCTTTCTTTCAAGCTATCCCTTTACCCCTTCCACTCCCGCCACGTAGCGGCCATTACGCTAATATTCTATGTAGAACTGCGGCAGACGAACGGGATAAAATGCGGGAACAACTAGGCCTCACACGTTCACAGCGTCTGCTCCCCCCGCGGGGGTCGTTAGTTTCCACACTGAGCGGTTGAATCTCCGTTTCCCCCCGAAATAAAGCAGCAAAACCGAACACGTGAAACCACTTATGTTAAGGTCTGCCTTCGACGAGACGAATCGGAAGACTCCTAGTTCTATTTACACAAAGTTTTAAAGCTTTAACTTGGGTTAAAATTTTGAAGGCCCCTAAGAAAATAAACTAGTTGGCCCGGCAGACCTTGTTCTACCTTTTTCGTTAGATGACACGATGAGTTTCTAGTAGAATTATAAGAATATGGGGCGCATTCACCACATAGTGCAGAAATATTATTGAAGGAAAACATATTGGTTTTATAGAAAACATACGCAATAAAACAGTATTGAGAGGTCACTGTAACCAGACGATCATTTCAGAAAAAAAATCTTGTAAATTGGTGCAGTATAACGCTTACGAACTTGTTGAAAAATCTTAGTGTTTTAAAAATATAGATAAGCAACTACTGGCTCCATTGCATAAGCAATTTTACCAGAATCACCGTATTAATATTATAGAAGATTTAAAAACCCGGAAAACTGACGAAACACGATATTAACATGTATACTTTTTCCTAATGATATCGTGAACGCAATTTATATTGCCTTAGGTACTCGTTGAAACAATTGAAAATGGCGTAAATCCACCATGTTTTACATTTTTTAATATGCTTGCTGAGGGATATCCTGAATATTACCTGAAAACTTCATCCAAATTGGTCAAACCATCGCGGAGTAATCGATGAACGTACATAAAAAAATACATGTGGTCAAATTGATAACCTCCTTCTTTTTTGAAGTTAGTTTAAAAGACGAATCAAGCTAAATGTATAGATAATATGTTATATATATTTAATATTCTCCTATTTTGATATTTTTTTTATCTTTTTAATATTATATTAGTCTCTGTTTGACTTGTTCATTTGAGTATCTGCCAATTAGTCTGTTAATTAACGACGAAAAGTGGTTAAAATTAGGACCCATATATTCCGAGCAAAAACAATTATTGCATATTGCTTCCGGTGTAACTGGAAGTACCTAGATCAAGAATTTTAAAGGGAACCCTGTATATATTTTTACGTCATTCGATAGCGCGAAAAATTCCTCTTTTAATGACAAAATAGCGGTATCGATCGAGTTTTCGTCAAGCAACCTAATGAAACGGCAAATGTTGATAAAACATGCAAAAATTTCGATTCATCTCCTATTTTGATACGTTTTAGTAGTTCTTTTCAATGACATTTTAATTTTTATCGAAAATTTTAAATAGGTATCGATATTTTTTTAAAATTAACGTTAAAGTATAAATCAGTATCTAAAATAAAATGATAAATGCCTGACACACTACACCTTTAGTTTTTATTTCAAAGCACAAACTGAAATCTTTCAGCAGAAACAAATACCAACTTTTACACAAAATATTTAAACCATTTTTAGCACGATTGCTATTTTCACAACTATTTTGGTATATACATGAGTAGAGTCCGGATTTTAAGGCAATATGCTTTTTGTAAATATTACAGGCAAACATTAGATGGCTTTTAATATTGACGAATTAGACAAAAACATTTTGCTTTTTTTCAACTTTTATGCTTATTTTATGGTTTGTGCTTTTTTAAAGCTTTTTTTTAGATTTCTTGTAGTAAGTACTTCAAATATAGGTAAAATAATATTATTGCACACGCACACTTTTATCAACGCGAATTAAAATAAACAAACTTCTGTCTCGCTTGCAGTTTCTTCTTTTTAAATCGATAATACGCGTGAAACCCCAGTCCAAAAATAGATTTTATGGTATTAGTTGCGTCTTGCATCAGCTGTTTTTTCTACGTATCGAAAGAGAAAAAGAATGAAATGTTTTCATTTTGCATCGTCGGTATTTGGCGTAACGTTGTGATTTTCTTTAATGTTTTAAAATGCCGAAAGTAAAACCTTCTATAAATGAGCTAATTAAAGACTATAAAGAATTAACATACGAGGGTGGTCGATTGTTTTGCAGAGCTTGTGTAAAACGGTAAGTTTTTTTATCTAAAAATTTTTCACAGTACTTTACTTATGCATACTTTTACTGAAACCATTTTGACTGCTTGTCCAAAAACTTAAAAATACTCAAATGTTTAAGAGTATTAATTAATTTATTTTTTACCCCACTGGACAAAAAAATCATCAGTTTATTTCTTGGCGTGGCTTCTAAATGATACATTTTTGAGAAAATTAATTTAATTTAAAAAATGGTTTGAGGATCCAGCTAGTTTCTTACGTTTTTTTTTTTTTATTATAGATACAATGCGATAAAAAATACAATATAATTTAACACATTAAGACACAGTTACATCAAGAATGTCTGAAAAAATTTGCGAATAGACCGAAACAATCGACAATTGCTGAATCGTTAGAATCAACTTCAGGACAGAGCGATCAAAGGAAATTTAATCTTGATTTATGCAGAGCTATGGTACAATCCAATATACCTTTGAATAAATTACAAAATGATGGATTAAGGTCATTTTTGGAAAAATATTGTAAGATGCGTATACCAGACGAAAGTACCCTTAGAAAAAATTATGTCACCGCTATATACAATGAAACAATTCAAAAAATAAAGGAACTAATTGGAAGTCACTATATTTGGTTTACAGTGGATGAAACCACGGATGCTTGTGGAAGATATGTTGCGAATTTAATTATCGGGGTCCTTGATAAAGAAATATCACCCACAGGATATTTAATATGTTCCAAGGAACTAGAAGCCACAAACAGCAACACAGTGGCAAGATTTGTAAATGAGGCACTAACAAGCTTTTACTTGCCAGAAGCAGTTCCCTGTAGCAAAGTGTTACTCATGCTTTCTGATGCGACAGCGTATATGGTTAAAACGGCTACAAATTTAAAAGTGTTTTATCCAAATTTATGCCATTGTACCTGCTTAGCTCACGGCTTAAATAGAGTTGCTGAAACTATAAGGCAACAATTTCCTCTTCTCAACGAACTTATAAAAAATGGAAAAAAGGTTTTTGTCAAAGCGCCTTTGCGGGTACAACTTTTTAAAGAAAGACTTCCCAATATTCCATTACCACCTGAACCAGTTTTGACAAGATGGGGTACTTGGTTAGATGCCGCATTATATTATGCAGATAATTTTGAAAATTTTAAAAAAGTTATATTTGAGCTACCGGATACAGCCAGCAAAGCAATTAAAGATTGTCAAACGGTCCTAAATGAAAATTAATAAACAATTTATCCTATTTAAAAACTAATTTTAGTTTTGTCAGTTCCACCATAAAGTCCCTCGAGAAACAAGGAATGACATTAAATACTTCCATTAAAATAATTAATAATTTTGAAACAGCCATTGACAATGTTCCTGGAGCAACTGGCCAAATAGTACAAAAAAAGTTGAAAGACACACTGTCTAAAAATGAAGGTTTTCAGAAATTAAAAAAAATTGCTTTGGTATTGGCAGGGAGTACATACCCAGACTTACAGATGAACCCAGATGTGGTTGCAAAATTTAAATATGCACCCATAACGAGTGTTGACGTAGAAAGAAGTTTTTCCAACTATAAAAACATTTTAAGTGATAGAAGACAGAACTTTACTATGGAACATTTAAATCAGCATTTAATTATTGCTTGTTTCTACAAAAACTAATTTTTTTATTTTGTTTTCTTGTTTATTAGAGGCTCTGTTTATTTTAATGTTTATCCATTATATTTTATATTACGTTTTTTTTTAGATAAACAATAAATTTGTATTTAATTTTTTTGCCTTTTTTATGCATATTTCATGCTTTTTTTGTAAAAAATTACATGCTTTTTAAGCGCTTATTTTAACTTTTTTTATGCTTTTTAATCCGGACTCTATACATGAGAGCATCAAATTGACATTGACATACTGCTTATCGATATCTATGGCGAATGTAGTATAAATACCAAACAAGCGAAGGAGTTATATTAAGAAAGATTTCCAGGGCGTGACGCTCCTTCGAGAAATTATTTTCCATGGTTAGTTTAACACATAAAAAAATGAAAATAAAATAAAGCAGATGAAGATGCTAATGCCTTCATAGTAAGCGGAGAAGTTGAGACAAATATTTTAGCGTATATTGAATATGATCGAACTGCTTCCATTCGAGTGTTTGAATACCAGTGTAATTAATATCTCTCGTGAAAGTGCTAGGAAAATTTTAAAGAAGCACGGTTTTAAGTGTTATTATCACTTATACGAAAATGACTTTGAGAGGCGCTTAAGTTATTGTAATTGGTTTTTGGGAAATTTTAATGTTAATAGAGTATTCCACCATTAAATACTCTCCACAGATGAATCTAGATTTACCAATCTCGCTATGTTCAACAGACAAAACACTCACTATTGGGGCTTGAGAAAATTAACGACTGGTAAGAGAAGGTGTTTTTCAAGAGCGTTTCGGAGTGAATGTTTGGTCAGGTGTAGTAAGACTGAACGTCAGACCATTGGTGGAATGTATTTGGGATTTCTTCAAAACCAAATTAAACATTTTTTGAAAAACTTGCATTTAGATGTGAATGATGGAATGATATTCCAACAAGACGGCGCTCCAGCTCATAGTTCAAAATCTGCAACAATGAACGATTTGGGGAGAATTGGTTGGGTACTATATGGTTCAATTCGATGGCCAGCCAGTGGATTTCTCTATATGAGGTTTTCTTAAAGATAAAGTCTACATATTTCCTCCCTCATCTTTAGAGATCCTAGAAAATCGAATAAGACAATTAAGCTGTTGATATGATTTTGGAAGAGCATTTAAGGAACTTACTAAAAATATCAGAATTCAATTGTGTCAGCAGCAAGGCGGTCAGCGGTTAGAATATTTGATGATATTACAGACTGAATGAGTTTTTTTTAAATCCCAGTTTATTTATTGTATATATTGGAAATAAGAAAAATGTTTAAAATTAAATAAACAAAACCAAAATAGTTAAAAAAACCTTCAATGATATTTATGATTTTTTCCTTGGAAATAAAATCAAAAAGTGTAGAGGGTCAGGCATTTATCTATAGATACTGACTTATAATTTAATGTTAGTTTAAAAAAATTGCCATTTTCTATTTAAAATTTTCGATAAAATTCAAGAGGAAGAATGTCATTTGAAAGAACTACTAAAACGTATCCTAATAGGAGATGAATCGAAATTTTTGAATGTTTCCACAAAAAATAATCAAAGTGCTTCCTTTATTTGCCGTTTTATTAGGTTGCTTGACAAAAATTCGATCGATGACGTCGAGTGCCGTCATATTGATTTTCGAAACAATGTCTCCTGAACCGCCATTTTGAAAAGAAATGTCAACTTGTTATAAGTCATTGAAAAGGAAAATTTTCGTGCTATCGAATAACGTAAAACTATATACAGGGTTCTCTTTAAAATTCTCAACCTACGTCTACTTCCGGTTACACTGGAAACAATATTAAATTGTTTTTCCACGGAACGTATGTGTCCTAAGGACCTACATCTTTGATCCAAATTTCAAAACTCTGCTTCTTCTTAAAAAGCAGCTGAATGAGATTTTGGCCAATATTTCGTTGTCACCGGTATATACGTTCATCATATCAACATTGAAAATTTGATTCATGGATAAAAACTGCACTACTGTAGTAGAAATATTCATCTTTAATTGCTAGTATGTTATAATTGCTATATAAAATAGCAGTTTTGGATATTGCCTACCCAAAGGGTACGACTTTTTTAAAGCTTTATTTTGAAGGGTTTCAAATGACTTTATCAAAGATTTTCAGGCCGAGCCCCATATCAGTGTCAGGTGGGACAAGTGGGAGTGTGTCACTGAAAAATAAAACTAATCTCAGAAATTGCTTGAAAACTACATAGTTAAACCTCTTCATGAAGCCAGTAGGAGCTACTATAACTATAGGAATCAACTGGCATTTAAATTGTAGTAAAACCAATTATATTATTTTTTTATTTAAATAGCGTTATTGGGTACATAATACTAAATTTCTGTGTTTGATGTTGGAATCCCTACTAAACCCGACTTACTATGCGATTAATAATCTAACAAATATATTTTAACCAAAAGAGCTATTAAATATATACTATTCGCTGGCCTACAGCCATCTCAGCTACTGTATCCTATATTGCAGTCAATCAACAGAATCGATGAGAATTTTCATTCACCAAAAGCGCATTCTGAGGAAGATATTTTCTATGAGCCCATTAGAAATCAGCTAATACCTGCTTGTCTGAAAACTTGCTTTCAGTACTTTTCATCTAATATGCTATAAGACTACTCTAAACAGTAATTCTATATAATCACATTTCCACATTTCTAATTAATAAAATAACTCTTCTCGCTTAGGTAAATTGATGAGAAGGACTTGAATTTACAACCTCTGAGAACACAGACATAGCACAGCATATTATATTTGAGTAACTGACTAAAAAAATTTTGTTTTTTTTTAATAATTAAAAACTTAACTGATTTTTCATCACTCCAGATAAAGTTACTTTAAACATTTTATTATAATATTTTAATTTTGAATAATAATAATAAAAAGTTGTAAAAGCTATGCCAAAAAAACAGGTATCATCTTATAGTTATTTCTACTTAAAAATCATATGTATCTAATTAAATAAAACATGTTTAATATATATATATATATATATATATATATATATATATATATATATATATATATATATATATATATTCTCCCATTCTTCGTCAATGTTTACGTCATGTATAATTGATTCCAATGGGGTCCAGATCACCAAATGATAGATTTTTCTTTTTGTAAAGCACAACTTTCCTTGTATCTTGTTGATAATATTTATGCCTCTTATTGTTAAGTTTCACTTTTGATCTATCTAAGGAAATGGAGAAACTTCTTTTATAATACCATCTAAGTATAGCTCTCTGAAAAAATAAAGAGACAAAAGTTACAGGTAGCACACACTAATATTCATTTTGGCAGGCTGGAAGTAACCACTGAAATTCAGATATTGCCAATGGTAGTAATTAATTTTCCAATATTTAAAAAAAAAAAATTTCAGTCATTGTATTTTATACAATGAACCATGTTTTAATTTTTATTAATTAAACAACTGAATAAATAGCCCTTTTCATATTTTCCAAATAAAGCATACAATTATTAGTTCGACTACCGAAATAGTTAATTTTGATACAACTCTTACTACTGAATTAAAAAAAAAACCTACTTAATTAAATTATTTATAATTTTTTTATTTCAGCGTGACCTTTGGGCTTACCTGCACATCCCGAAGGTAAAATATTTTGATCTGGTTATTCAGATAAATATTCATACTTAGCAGTCGCATATTTCATACACGGCAATTAGTTAATTACCTAGGAAGCAAAAAAACAATTTTACGATACATTTAAGAACGGGGATACAAACTTTACGCCACAGGGGTCTGAATGACAGGATTATATGATAGGTTTAGATAACAGAGGTTTATAAAATACAACCTTTTATCACACATACTAACATACGCAATTAAAATATACAGCCGGTTAACATTTCTTACGAGTGAAATCAGTCCTTCTGCAACTGGTAAACTGATCCATCTGGCAATTCCTGTAAAATATAGCTAAGATGCCCATTGATTGTGTTAGCAGCTAAACATCTACTGATTTAAATCACCGTAACAAGTATTGTCGCATAAACAGAAGAGTGTCAGCCAAATACATCTTATTCAACATTGGCCAAAGGTTTTCGACATATTGTGAATATTTTTTCCTGAGATAAAGAAAAAGATCATAAAATTATAATTCAGGAAATTCTATATCTTCCTGAATAACTTGTTTTGCAATTGTGTTGCCGTTTCATTTCTCTTATGCCTGCGTTACCTTTAACCCAGACAAAGGATACTACTTTAACTTTACAATAATTTATGCCAATTTTTTAGAAGAACAACTATTGCCATTATCAATTTGCCCATTTATAAAACAGTTTGATGAGATGAACCTAGCTCTTTTTAAGTCTCGCAAAGATCTATGTGATGTTTGCTATGCTTTTAAAGTAAAACATTAGACGAAGAAACATATTGGCAAAAGATCTAGCTAGGGTAGAGAAGGTTACAGACAAAGAGAGAAGTCAAGCAAAAAGCATTCACTGTTTTACAATGGATGTAGAAGCAGTAAAATTGTGTCCCAAAATTGAAGCTAGTGCTGTGTATTATAAGACTCGGTTACAAGTACATAATTTTACGATTTATAACTTAGAAACACACGAGTGTAAAAATTTTATCTGGAATGAAACCGAGGGTGAGCGTTGTTCGTCAGTGTTTGTAACTTGTATTTTCAAACATACAAGCAACTCTAGAAAAAGAATTAAGACCTATTGTGATCTATTCAGACAGCTGTGGATACCAAAACAAAAACAATATTTTAGCCAACGGCTTATCATTTCTATCAACAAGACATAATATTGAAATTGAACAACAGTACTTGGAGAAGGGTCACACTAAAACGAAGTGTGACTCCTCTCACATTCTAATCGAACGACATCTTAAAGAACGAGATATATTTTTACCAATTGATTATATATCAATAATAAAATATGCTCGAAAGAAACCACAGCCGTTTGAGGTCGAATATTTAGATCACACTTTTTTTTATTTTGAAAACATAAGTATGGTCTAAAAGTCACAGATATTAGATGTTTAAAGTACAAACCAAATGACGACATCTGCTACAAGTCAAATTATAAAGACGAATACTTGCCCCTTCCACAAAGACAAAAAACATTGATCTTAATATTGAAATAAGCAAAAAGAAATGGATGCACTTACAAAAATTAAAAATGGTTTTACCAACGGATACGCACTTCTTCTTCGACAATTCAAAATACAAGGAGGACGAACCTATAGAAATAAAAGAAACACAGAAAAATAACGACGAAAAATACTTATAATATATAGCTACACCTTATAAGCTATAGTTAAAGTGATAAAAATGTTGCATTGCTCTTTTTGCACAAAAAAGTATTTATATTAATATACCTATTCAAAGAACATAAACATATTGAATGTTGTGTTTATTATTGTGTTTATAAAGAATTTTACATTCAAACTTGTAACTTGTATTTTTAAAAAACTTTATTTTTAAAACACGAAATTACAATGGATGTTAACCGATCTATGGCTACTTAATGACTAAAGATGATTACTAATTCTTCTGTATTTATATAAAAATAATGTTGAAATAGCAAGAATGAATGAGTAATCAGAAATATAATGCTTAATTCTAAATGATTCATCGGAAGTGGCCATATAATTAAAGAAAAACATAAAAATTATAGTTATTTAGGTACAAATACTTCTATATACTTATGTAACTTACTGACAAAAAAATCTAATATATCATCTTAAGGTTCTAAAAGTAAACATATTTTTGTACAAAGAAATTGTTATATAAACAAAATTTTTTTTCTTTTACTCCCATGACTCATAAAAAAGTTTTCTTTCTCTTTTATCATTGAATAAGTTATTGTAAAATTGATATTTTATATGACATAATAAAATGTTTTTGTAATATTTTTACTTTTTAACCCTGTAACTATACGTTCTTTGTTTGATAAACATAAGCAAATAACACAAATAAGTATACTGTGTTTTATTTTGGGAACCTCCTAAAAAGTTAAGAAGTATATACAGCTCAGGAACAATGTCTTCTGGTTGTAGAATTTGGTACATTATGTACTCACCATGTTTGATTTCTAACTCATTTGAATAATGCTCATGTATTTCTTCATAAATTGTCCAAATTGTTCTTTCCTCAGGCATTTTTTTCTGTACACCTTTTAGTATCGTTAAAACGTCATTTGTGGTTAAAACTTCTTTATAAGTGGAACATATTAGTCTTGGTACAGACACTCACAGAAATGAATGCATCTAAGAAATCATGGTTCTTGGGTTTAGACCATATCAAATTGGAATTACTAAAGTAAATAGTAAATATCTAACACTAAACCGTTGTATCCTAAGAAAGAAAAACAATATGTCATTTATTTTGACCAAATCTTATATATCAAAAAATAGAATTGCAAACTTTCAACTTTATGTCAGATGTGTAAACTATATTTTGTTCAAAATAATCTACACTATAGTAAAATTTTCAACATTTCCGGATATAGAAGTTTACAATTACCCCACTAGCACACCAAAATAAAATCGTACCAAGAACATAAGTTACAAAATCTTACTTATTTGCATATTAACAATCAAAAATAGATATTAATGATTTAGCTCAGTTTAAAAACCATTGGTATACTGAAAAAAACAAGGTGCTTTATGACGTTTGGATTTCCTTCAAACTTGATCAAGATTCTGATGAAGATGGGACTGCTACAAACTCAGGAAAAGATAACAATGCCATAATAAATAAAACGGATGATTACAACGAATTAATATTTGTTAGAATGAAGAACTTAGAAACTTAAATTTTTCTGGATTTGATGAAGGGAACAACGAAGATAATAGTCCACATAGAAAATCTAACAGAGTTAGTAGATGCTGTTGTAGGATTAGAAACTCTTGACAAATTGCTAATGAAAGAGAAATGCATTCAAAATAAAAATGTAATAATATTGAGAGTCAAAACTGTTTATATTCTAAAATTATGATATTTTCCTAAAGATATATGCTGTATAAAACACACTTTATTCGAAAACAATAATATGAGTATTATAAAATAAAAACGTGCTTAAAGTGCTTCTACCCTAAATGTGAGTTATTTATTTAAAAGCAACAACAATTTAGAGCTAAAAGAAAAAAAACTTTTGCAGAAATTTTCCGCACCTATTTAACTTTTTTAGCATGGATTCTCTAAATAACCAATTTTCTGTACTTTTTTTTTGTCTCTAAGTAATTATATTTTAGTTAATTAATCAAATCAGAACTTGGTTTGAATAAAATATGTTCACCAATTTTATATTTAAGGAATAACGGAAACCACGGCTCTACAGGACACCACGGTAAGACAAGTATTCCCTCTGCTCTATCATTGATGATTGTCTCGTTCTTAACCTTCAACTGAATGGTAGAAAAACATGAAACGAGACATCATGTCAATTTAACCGAATATAACATGCTATACGTGCGATATCTAGAAAAAAAATATAAAAAACCCCAAAAAAAACAACATGAATAGTTCTTTTTTATCCAAAGTTATCGCGGAAACTATTGCAATACCGCTATTCCACATTTTTTAGTATATTTGCTTCATGTGGCGTGGCCCAGCTGCCCCTTGCCTTATGTTTCATTTTTGCTAGGCTTTATTTTATGTTTTTAACCGCTGCCATACTTCAGACTGACCTCTCCCCCTTCAACAGCGGCTAGGCCACTATTTGCTTTAAGACCTCCCAGAAAAATTCATGCAAATTGACCAAACTATTCTGGAGTAATATGTGCACTTATACATAAACATCAATATTTCACTCTTACCAAGAAGGAAAAAATAGGGTAAACTAAAATAAAAAACTTATAAGAATAGAATGTAGTTTTTATTAAGTAACAAACACAATATATGACTGTAACAAAAGATATTAAAATATACTGTTATCATACTTTAAATATATTGATAAATATAAATATTATTTGGCAATAATAAATAATAGTACATATTTTATATATTTTTTCGAATATGGATGTAGTTTACATGTTTAATAAAACCGTGTAAATTTCCCAAATTAGTGATTTTAATTTCTATATACAGGGTTTTCATTTATATTTTGAAGGCTTTATGTGGCGACAATGGATATTGCTAACTATAATTTTACACTTTATTGTGGTAAAGAGCCTACAGATCAATCCAATAAACACAAAGAACCTGTAGAAACCAGAGTTGTCACCAATATGTTAGAGGTAACTGAAAACCCTAAGAGACATAAAGTATATTTCGATAATTTTTTTACAAGTCATAATCTCCTGTGTAATCTAAAATAGAAAGACTTTCGTGCTACTGGTACAGTCCGGGAGAACAGAACAGTAAAATGTCCTACGATGACATCAAAAATTTTGGAAAGAGAACCTCGGGGAACATATGATTGGCGATTTGACCATAACAATGAAATCTTTGTTTGCAAACGGAATGACAATAAATGTGTCTCACTTGCTACCAATTATGATAGAATCACTCCTGTAACCCAAGTTCAAAGATGGAAAAAGCAGGAACAGAAAAAATTGCCAATACCACAGCCACAACTAGCAACTAATTACAATAAATTTATGGGTGGTGTTGACCACCATAATTGGCTTCTAGAGAAACATCACATTTCTGTAAGAGGGAAGAAATGGTACTGGTGTCTTTTCACAAGGATGATAGACATGGCTATTGTAAATGGTTGTATACTTTACAATATGGTGCATAAAGGACAAAAGAGGATGTCAATCAAGGAATTTCGTATGGAGATTGCCTATCCATATTTGAAAAGTGGTCATGGCTTAAGGATTGATCGTGGACGACCGTTCAGTCTTCCAAGTACATCCAAAACCGTCGTGCCAAAGGACACAAAATTTGACGGGAAAAACACTCCATTGGCAAAAAGGGAAAACAAAGAAGATGCCAAATGAATAATTGCACAGGGAAACCACCACGGACATTTTGCCAAAAATGTAATATTACGCTTTGCATGCCTAGTTGTTTCAACGATTTTCACAAAAAAAATTAACTTATAAACTTTTATTTTCAAATAAATGAAAATAAACTTATACAATATTTTGTTTTTTTTGTATCATATTATCCCAACGTCCTCATACGAGGACGGCAGTTTTTTGAAGAACCAAATAACTTATTTTCAAAATAATATTTTTCTACGCTTACTTATTAAAAACATAGTAGGAATCTCTAAAGAAAATAGTTAATTTCGGAAAAAAAATAATTTGAGCGTTAAAGGTTCACACTTATATAATTGTGATAATATTTTATAAACTTATTTTTATTTTCAAACATTTTGCTTGGGTTAAGAGCTCTGGGGTAGGCATTTGCCCCTCCCCTAAATACGCCACTGGGCTGTCCACTCGTAACACATTTTTTCTCCCTGAATCGCGTAGATAGTAACAGCCTTAATTTTCAGCCACAGATGTGTTTGAGAATGCTATTTTATTAAAATGTGGATCGAAATATGTACTGACTGATAATGTGTGACTTCTTTCAATATTGCCAAGCGGGTCCTGTAAACCCGTGCACAGACGGTTAATAACGTCATTTACTGGTACTGAAAATTTTTTATTTGACAGTATTCCTAAAATGCTTCGGACTTCATTACTGATGGGCGTTACGAGAGAACATGTGCGATTTTTTTCTCCAGTTACAGTTCCAGTAGCAACTATGTTTTGAAACTTGGCATATTTCATTTATGATTTTCTAATCATCGTACGTGAGAATAGACAATTGTTTTTCAATAATTGCTCGTGTACTTTTAATAGTTTCTTGTTAGAGTGCAAACCTTTCTTGCATATATAAAGAAGAATTCCAGCATGTAGGCACGTCCATAATGAACTTTAAATGATTATTTCCCACAGTTTCTTCTATTCGGTTCTTTACGTTTCGAGATAGATAATGAGAAAATATTCTTTGGACCAGTTGATATTTAAAAATTTCTTGACTTTGTGACAACACATGTCAATTTCCCTGCTAGAAGATAAAAGACAAAAGATTAATAATATAATTAAAAAGTTTATAAACAATAGGTTATGTAAAATTAGAGAATGAGCTCGTTTTATTGGACTATTGAATTTAGCTTATTCAGCCATGAAATATGACTGGCATTGCACGAAATCTTTAGAACGCGAAAAATTTCTACCCCTAAAAATTAAAAAAACGAATTTTAACTCAAAGGTCTTAATTTCAGACAAGATCGTAGATGACCTAAATTGGTGGAGTACCTATTATAATTGAAATAATTTAGCACAGGTCTCATTTAGCCTTGAATTTCTTTAAATGCAAATCGAAAGATATTTACTATCTTGAACTCAAAGGTGTACATTACGCATTAAAATGTTGTGGAAGGTATATGCGTAATTGCAATGTTTTAATATACTGTGATAAAACAACTGTCTTTTTGCATATATCAATAGAATGGCGGCTAGTGTTAAATTCTATTATAAAAGTGGTGTAAAATATGTAATTTGTTCTTGGTAGCTTCTTATCTTAATACTCGTGACAACCAAAAAGCAGATTTTAAGTCACGGAAATTACTAAGTGAGACGGAATGGTGTCTTTTTTCGAAAGCGTAATTCCTAATTGTAAATTAGTATGGAAACGCCAATACCAGCTTTCATATTCAACCTCAAATGTAAAAAATTCGTTTCTTGATATCCTGAAGATTCTATGGGGGTGTATGCTTTCGCGTTAAATTGACATAATATCTTTTTCTATATTTTTCTACCATTCAATTGAATGTTAAGAACAAGACAATCATCAATGATAAAGCAGAGGGAATCCTTGTCTTACCGTGGTATCCTGCACAGCCGTGGTTTCCGTTATTCCTTAAATATAAAATTGGTGAATGTTTTATTCGAACCAAGTTCTGATTTGATTTTATAAACGTTTAGTGCGAGGCAGCATCTAATGTCAGACAACCTTTCTTTGGTGGTCTTCGTCTTATCAGCCAGCCATTCAGTTTAAGGAATATTCCGAAGTACAATTAGCACAATACTTAGATCCATTTCGGAGGCTACTATGTTACAGTGTAATACCACAAGCTCTGGTGGGTTAAAATCATCGTTCAGCGCTTACCTTGTAACTGCAAAGTAAAATAAGTGAGGATGATATTTTAAAATGTTTTTTGAAAGGCAAATTTGCAACCTAGGCCAGCCGTGCCAGCATTGTTACATGTTTCACTTATGGATTTTCTAAGCAGGATGGCTCCTTTACAAAATCTTTCTCTTAAGGACCTAGGTATCCTCTAATGCTATTTTTCATGCTTCTGTTACCTTTAGCCACTTCTTTCACTGTTACTTGAAGCCTCGTCAGTCACCTTCATTGTAAAGATAAACTAATTTATATTAATAATTTACAAAAACTTGCTAAAGTCGACTGCTTGCTATACACAATAACACGTGAACGCCATTAGGTTAAACTAGACATTTAAAGGCGTAAATCAACATGTGTCAGTAACGTGACCAATTTTCCAGGTTTTGATTGGCTGCTCAGATATGTTTGCCTTTGATTGAGATGTACTTGAATACTTGTTGGTTTTTGCTCACGTCGGCATTTTTTAGAGCGTAAAAAGAGTTGAATTTATTGGCTTTTGCTATACTATATTAATCTCTGGTTCATTTTCTGTCCCGGGTACATCTTACTTCGTTGCTTGGCTATTTTTAAAACTTTGCACTGCTCTATAATTTTTTCGAGTGACAGAGTATCATCTTGGAGAAGTTTTTCCATTAACTCGTTGCTACTAACTCCACAGATGATGATACATTGAATCAAACTTTTCTACAGGTTATCGAACTTGTATTTATGTTCCCGCGGAGAATATATTACTTCTAATAAAAAAACCGAGAGCAACGAAACTGGTCTATAGTAACCCGGATCAGCTTTATTTCCCTTTTTATAAATGTAAATCAATTTGGCTTCCTTAGGTTTATCCGGAAACACTCCCTGATTTATACAACAAATAATAAAATCACTCAAAGGGTAACATATTATGTCTGTGACAAACTTAACAACGTTTGTAGGAATCTCATCCAGTCCAGTAGAGTGCTTAGATGGCAACTTCATAATAATTTTCTGGATTTCAAGATGGTCAGTATGGGCAAGAAAAAAACTGCCAGTTGTGCTCAATATGGATGATGTTATTTTGTTCTTGTCAGAAGAACTTATTTTGTATCTGTTCTTATTTACTCTAAACTGAGAATTAAACATCAGGATCTGTTACGTTCTGATTATCTTTGTTAAAACCTTCTTTGCCTAGGTAGTGAACAGCTATTCTCAAATCTGCTTCGCGACTTGTGCAAATTTTCTGCCACATTGCCTTGCACCCGCATTCGACTAGTTCACCGGCTTTCACCCATTGTATTTGTCTCGATATGGCTATTTTATATTTTGGGATGGGTCACATAACCTCAAAATTTCTTTTTTTCTTAGTTTTTTCTAGACTGCGCCATGTTAATTAGTATTATTTTTGTATATACCCCGCTAGAGTAGAGAACTTTATATTTATTATGTTATTAATGTGTAAATAAATAACCATTTTTTACTCACTTATTATTTTATTTTCCGTCACCTCGAAATTGCCAACCGTCTCTAACAACAATGTTGCCGGCGTTACATGCCCATATCACTAAATGTGTGTTTTGTTACGTACCTGACAGTCCATATACATATTTACTTTTTCATGATTTTTAATTCTTATGTTCTTGAAAATACAAGAACTTGTATATTAAAAGTTTTTTGTGTGCTTCTATAGCTATAGCTTTAGGTAGGTTTCAAAATATAAATGAAAACCCTGTATATAGAAATTAAAATCACTAATTTCAGAACTTTACACGTTTTTATTATACATGCAAACTACATCCATATTCAAAAATATATATATAATATGTACTATTATTTATTATTGCCAAATAATATTTATATTTATCAAAATATTTAAAGTATGGTAACAGTATATTTTAATATTTTTTGTTTTATTGATATATTGTATTTGTTACTTAATAAAAACTACATTCTATTTTTTATTTTACTTTACCCTATTTTTTCCTTTTTGGTAAGAGTGAAATAGTGATGTTTATGTATAAGTGCACATATTACTCCTGAATAGTTTGGTCAATTTGGATGAATTTTTCTGGGTGATCTTAAAGCAAACAGTGGCCTAGCCGCTGTTGAAGAAGGGGAGGTCAGTCTGAAATATGGCAACGGTTAAAAATATAAAATAATAAAAAGACCTAGCAAAAATGAAACACAAGGCAGGGGGGCAGCTGGGCCACGCCACAGGAAGCAAATATTCTAAAAAATGCGGATAGCGGTATTGCAATAGCTTCCGCGATAACTTTGGGTAAAAAAGAACTAGTTATGTTGTTTTTTTTTTGGGTTTTTTTGTATTTTTTTTTTCTAGATATCGTAAGTATAGCATCTTATATTCGGTTAACTTCACATGATGTCTCTTTCTATACTTTTCTGCCATTCAGTTGAATGTTAAGAACAAGACAATCATCAATGATAAAGCAGAGGGAATACTTGTCTTACCGTGGTATCCTGCACAGCCGTGGTTTCCGTTATTCCATAAATATAAAATTGGTGAACATTTTTGATTCAAACCAAGTTCTGATTTGATTAATTAACCAAATTATAATTACTTAGAGATAAAAAAGTACAGAAATTAGTTATTTAGAGAATCCATGCTAAAAAAATTAAATACTTGCGAAAATTTTCTGCAAATGTTTGGTTTTTTCTTTTAGCTCTAAATAGTTTTGTTGCTTTTGAATAAATAACTAACATTTAGGTTAGAAGCACCATTTATGGCCACTTTAAGCACGTTTTTATTTTATAAAACTAATATTATTAAGTTGTTTTCAAATAAGGTGTGTTTTATACAGCATATATCCTTAGGAAAATATCATAATTTTAGAATATAAACAGTTTTGACTCTCAATATTATTACATTTTTATTTTGAATGCATTTCTCTTCTGTCTGTGGCAATTTGTCAAGGATTTCCAATCCTACAGCAGCATCTACTAACTCTGTTAGATTTTCTATGTGTACTATATCTTCGTTGTTCGCATCATCAAATCCAGAAAAATTTAAGTCTGTAAGGTCTTCATTCTAACTAATATTAATTTCATTGTAATCATCCGTTTTATTTATTATGGCATTGTTATCTTTTCCTGAGTTTGTAGCAGTTCCATCTTCATCAGATTCTTGATCAAGTTTGAAGGAAATCCAAACGGCATAAAGCGCCTTATTTTTTTTTTCAGTTTACCGATGGTTTTTAAACTGAGCTAAATCATTAGTATCTATTTTTGATTCTAAATATTGCAAATGAGTAAGATTTAGTAACTTATGTTCTTGGTTTTTACTTTGTGCGACACTGTCGGAATTGCTTCTTGCTTTTCTTTTAATTGTCATTTCGAATAATCAACGTTGTCAGGAGAAAATGGATATAGATCACATTTTCGAAAACTATTTGAAACGACCGCTTTGAAATCTATCTGATCCTTAATTATTTTTAGAACATTTGGAATATCAATTTTTTTAATATCTTGTCCGTGCTCAATTCGAAACATTGCCACTATGGTCTTTGGATCGTGAATTTCAGTGGAAAAAAAAGTCTACATCCAGCGGTTGGCAAATATGTGTTGTGGAGGCATATAGGCAAACTAAAATTATTTTATTTTCCCTGCATAACTTGCTTAAAGGCAAACTAAGATGTGATGAATGTCGATCTAAGCAGACGATCACTGTAAGTGTTGCCTGGGTTTTTTCAAGATACGGGACAAAATACATTTGAAAAGTATTCGATAAAACAAGCTGAGTTTATCCATCCGATTGGAGATTTTCCGATTGCCCAATCTGGTGGGGCAGATTTTGCAATTTTTTCTGGCAATCTATCATATTTGTATAGTTAGCGGCTTGGCAAATTCGCCAATAGCGTTAATGGCAAACAACGTAAATATGTTTTCTTTATCAGTGTAACAGACGTGTTGTATACTGGCAATCATCTCTCAGCTAATACAAGATTACCTTTGGGGCACAAATAACCTGCGGTCTTATCCATGTTCCATATACGGGTCCGATAAAATAACTGTTTTCTCTCAATAATTGCATTGTCTCCTGAAACCACCCTCTAATATGATTCTCAGTTAAAAGCGATCGGGCTCTACTAATGTATTCGGAGTGTTTTCGGGAAATTTCAGGCGTGCCATAAATAAATTAAGCCAATTTCGTCCAGGGGAATTTCTTGTAAAAGGTGTTGATAAATTTGCTTCTGAATATATTAATAATTTTGTTATTTTAAATTTTTCTGCTCAATTTCAGATTATAAATAGATACCGTATAACAAAATTTTCTACGATTCACCTTTAGATGTTTCTTCTTGGATCTATAGTTAGAAAGTATTGCTAGTAAATAGGTTTTCCAGTGACCCCTGGGGTTTTGGGAAATCGATTTTGCTGAAACCTTGTTATGTACTAATTTGATATCGCAAAAAACGAAAAAAAATTGTTTTGTCCTAGGATGTATGGTTGAACTTCTATCTATCTAAAACCGAAAATTTTGCCTAGAATTTTTTGGTAAAAATTTGACGGAGAAGTTGTTGGAACATAGTATGATAATATGTGACTTTATAAGTATTTTGAGTTGAGAAATTGATCAAACACGGTAATATTGACGAGTGATTAATATTTCTCAAAATATGACTAAATTCTTAAAATAAATACATAAAAGTTTGAAAATTCGCGAATTTTCAGAGACCCATATAAATTCCACGATATCATACAGGAAAAACAAATGTTTTTTTCGCTTTTTATGATATCACATTGGAACATAAACGAAGTTTTAGCAAAATCGAAACACATTCATATTGACGATGGATTATTATTTCTCAACATATGACTAAATTTTTACAACATATACATAAAAATTTGAAAACTCGCAAATTTTCAGAGTGCCATAGTAGTTCAACCATGCATATTAGGACAAGATAAACGTTTTTTTTTCCGTTTTTTATGATATCAAATTAGTACATAAACAAAGATTTAGCAAAATGTATTTCCCAAAATAAGTTCGAAAATTTTGCATGTATGGATGTTTAAGGTAAAAATTTGACGCAGAAATTTTTGTTGGAACATGGTATGACAATATGTAGTTTTATAGGTATTTTGGACACAGAAATTCATTAAACTAATTAGTATTTCTCAAGATATGACCAAATATTTACAAAAAAACATAAAAATTTCAAAACTCGCGAATTTTCAGAGAGCCGTAGAAGTTTAACCATACATCCTAGGACAAAATAAACGGCTTTTTTTTTTATTTTTATGACTTCAAGTTAGTACACAAACGAAGTTTTAGCAAAATTGAATTCCAAAAAGAGTTTGAAAATTTTGCATGTAAATGAAAATTTTTTAGGTAAAATTTTGACGTAGAAATTTTTGTTGGAACAAGGTATGAGTATATGTTGTTTTATAGGTATTTTGAGCTTAGAAACTTAATAAACAGATTAATATTGACTAGGGATTAATATTTCTCAAGATATGACTAAATTTTTACAAGAAATACATACAAATTTGAAAACCCGCGAATTTTCAGAGAGTCATAGAAGTTCAACCATACAACCTAGGACAAAACTATTTTTTTTTCGTGTTTTATGATATTAAATTAGTACATAAACGAAGTTTTAGTAAAATCGATTTTCCAAAAAAAGTTCGAAAATTTTTCATGTAAAATGTTTGGATTTTTTTAGGTAAAATTTTGACGCAGAAGTTTTTGCTGGAACATGGTTTGATAATATGTCGTTTTATAGGTATTCTGAGCTAAGATATTCATTAAACACTGTAATATTGACGAGGGATTAATATTTCTCAAGGTATGACTAAATTTTCACAATCAGACCAAATTTTTTCAACAAATACATAAAAATTTGAAAACTCGCGAATTTTCATAGAGCCATAGAAGTTCAACCATACATCCTAGGACAAAACAAATGTTTTTTTTTTCGTTTTTTATGAAAATTAAATTAGTACATAAACAAAGTTTTAGCGAAATCGAAGTAGCAAATGGTCTGGATTGGTTAAAAGGTTAATTTTGGGAAGGACCTGGTCCTTGGAAATTAGTATTATTTTGGAAATTGGGTCTATTTTGAAAATTTGTACCATAGAATAGCTTTGATTTTGTTGGGATTCATTAGCCATATGTCCCAAACGTCCGCAACTGAAACACTTTTGGGGTTGAGAAGGGGTTTTCCTGACCGAAGGGTTAGGTCTAATTGAGATGTGTGCTAGTTTAGGGTTTTTCTGAGTTTCGAAATGTATTTCTCGTTTAATTCTTATTTGGGCTTCGATAAGATTTGAAGGATTTCCAGCCCTGGTAATCTGGCCAAGGCGTGTCTCAAATCCTGTGAGGAGGGCGATAATAATAGATATACACCTTGAAAATAACAACAATGATTATAATATTCAAAATATCTTAAACCAATTTCTTATTAGCAACGGTTCAGATTTTCGTAAGGTATCGCTTCCAATTAGTTTGCCGTCACTGTATGACGAGCAATAACAGTAAAACGAATTTTAATTTAAGTCGATATAATTCCTACCGCATACATGTTCCCGATAACATTTTAAAATTTGTATGTATTGTAGCGTCCCATATATATTATACATTTTATGTGTTATGAGACCCATTTGTAAATGGAAAAAAGAAATTACCTTCTTGGATAAGTTGCATATATAAAACGTATACAATTTGAACGTTTGGAAAATAAAAAATATAAATTTGTCAATCAAATTATAGCTTATAATAAACTTTGTCCTCGGTATGTATGTATATGCAGAGGTGTACCTATGTATATATTAAAAAAAAAATATTTTGCTACACAAAAAACCCTATATATTTTAACATATACAACTCATAAAATAGCAATGTTTGTTAGTTTTAATAATATTTTTTAAACTCCACTGATGTAGGCATATTGGTCGAAACGTTTGGAATTAATAAAAATTAAAACGATTTCCGAAGAATAAACAAGTTTTATTTAAAAAAAATGAGAATTGAGACCAAAAACCCAAGAAAATCTCCTAAAAAATATAGATCAATTGGTCCAAAAAATCACACTCACTATAGGTATATATATTTATATATATATATATATATATATATATATATATATATATATATATATATATATACATACATGTTATCACAATAACTTCAAAATTCACTTTTTTAAAAAATGATTTTATTTATAAAACACAAACTTTACTTAATTACAAAATTAAAACAATTAAATTAAAATTCAAGTATCGAACTGACAGCATAACTAGCTATTTGTGACCGGCAATCAGGTCAATGTATTGTATAATATTGCATATAAGAACTCCCCCTTTAAGTAAAAAGTTGGGGCGATGCGGCAACTTTTAGGCTTCGTCTTGGAGTTCCATTTCTTCTTCCATAGATGGGTTTAAGTGCAGGCTGGGTCTTCTCCTGGGAAGAATACTGGTTAACCTCGTGTGTCTCCGGTTCAAAGGCTTCGGAGCTGGGGGCGAGTCATCGTTAGGTGAGCTCATGGTGATCATCGACAGCTTCTTGCGTCGACATTTGCACATGACGTAGGTGGAGACTAAAAGAGCGATAAACACTATCGTAGTTACTGTGAACCAGGGCAGGTGTTTGATGATAAATGGCTGGTTGATAATCTTGTCAAGTTCCTCGGAATATTGGTCGAGTTTATGTTGGGCTATGTTCAACTCTCCGATATCCAGTTTGCTAAGCTTTAGTGGTTTGATAGCTACTTGAGGTTTTTCTGGAAGATGTTCGCAGCACTTGTATGGGATTTCTATCGGATGGCTGCGGTAAGTCACATTCTGATAGTTGACGATGGTGCGTTGGGCATGCACTCTGGTACTTCCTACAAATGCGTTGCATTCAGGTCGTAATTGTAGAAGACTGTTAGTATTAATGACCTTGGTGGTAGCTTCTTTTCTTTCACACTGGACGGTGATTGGCAGTGGGTTGGAGATGCAAATTAACCAAAGGTTTTGGTCGATTTCCTGAACATTGTATTCTCGTGCAAGCAACAGATTTGATTGGCTGGTTCTCGGTAGCTGGTGGCTTAATTGGTTTAAGAGTTGAGCCTCGCAGATGGAATCAGTGTCTATTGGGTGCGGAAGTACATTGGAACAGATTTTCTGATTTAACCCATGAGATTTACAATTGTACAAACTTGGGAGTAAAACGTATAGCATCGAATCATCATCTCTAGCGACATATTTTTGCGTAGTAGAAATGATGTGATGAAACCCTGTTCGATCATCTGATATAGGAATTGGATAAATATGGTATAAAGTGTAAGTTTCAGGTTCTACTAATGGAATTTTAAGAGCAAATATTATTTTAGATTCGGATTGATAAGCTTCTAATTCGATGATATCTATGTATTTAGCAATGCTATCGGAATAGACCGGCAGGGGTAAATTATTTTTATGAAGAGCTTGAGAGATTTGTCTTAGAGAGCTAATCAAATCTAGTGGTGTTACTATTGAACTATGTAATATTTTAAGGCGTGCAAATGTTATAGCATTAAGGATGTCATTAAGATAGTTTTCTATGAAAGCGTAACTTTCCATTAGTGATTCGCATAAATCTAAAACATTTACCTTAGCTTGGTAGAAGGCAACAGTGTCACTGATGTCTAGAATTGCTTTTTGAATATTTTCTACGTTGTCGTTAAATATCTCCTCGTCTATTTGTAGTTTTTGTAAAGTGGTGTTAAAGCTCTTAATAACCGATGTAGTTACGGATATTTGATTTTTCATTAGGGTCTCAATGTGTAGTTCGTCGTGAGTAATTTTCTCAATACATTGTTTATAGTATTCGCCATCTGAGGCGTCTAGATTGCCTGTTAACGTTTTCCAAACTGTTCCTAAGCCATTAAGAAGTCCGCGTTTTGATCGGTGTTCGGCATAATTTTGGGTATCGGCTATTGTTTCTCTGTATTTGAGGTTTACCGAATCGGAGATTTGGCCTAGAAGACTAACATGAGTTTGGATTTCTCCTTTGAATGCGATCATTCGAGGTGTTTCTGCAGATATAAATGTATTCAAAAGATTGTCTAGGATTTTATCATTTTTGACTATTGCGTCTTTTATGGGTTGAAGTTCTTTGTAGACAAGAAGCGTCCATTTATTGTTAGAAATTTTAATGGTTCCTTCTTCATGGAGGAATATTCCTACAGTATTATTAATGGGTGTGATGGAGTATTGCGAAAGGGTGGCTACGATCAGCCAGGAGAATCTGAAAAGAAGATCTATTCAGAATACGGCTTTAGCCTATCGAAATTAAATTTAGAAGTTTGATTTGTTTGGAGATTTAGGAGAGTGGCTGAATTTTGGAAAATTTCGGTAATTTCGAAAGGTTCGGTGAAAAGGTTTTCGGCTTTCGTTCTTATTTGCGATTGTTTTACGTATACTTTATCTCCAATGTTATATTCATATGGGCTTTTCGAAACAGACTGATCGAATCTTATTTTAGCTTTTTCTTTTTGGTTTTCTGTCTTTTGTCTTGCAAGTCTGTAAAGATAGTTCATTTTATTGTTCAGGTCTCGTACGTATTTTGATATTAGTTCTTTTTGGTTGTACAGTACAGTTACGTAGGGTGTAAATCCGTGTGTCTTGTTTTGTGTGTTATTGTAGCAGATGACGGCATATGGGAGGACGTTAAACGGATGTTCGTCTGGGTTCTCGGCGAGATTGGCTCTAATCATTTCGGAGAGTGTCGCGTGAAATCTTTCAACTGAGCCATTAGATTGTGGGTGGCTAACACTTGAAAAGGACATTTTTATATCGAAGAGGTAACAAAGGTCTTTTAGAAGGGAGTTATTGAACTCACGCCCATAGTCGCAATGGATCCTAAGGGGTGTACCGTAGTGTTGAAAGAACACTAAAAGGGTGTTGACAACTGATTTCGCTGATTTGTCTGAAAGCGGATAGGCTTGAGTAAATTTCGTTAACTCGTCTCTTATTGTAAAAGCGTGGTTTCTTGTGGGATATTCGAAAATGTCTATATTTACTCTTTCGAATGGCGTCTTTGGTGTTTCTGTTATAACTAGTGGTCTATTAAGATTTTTTCAGCAAAATTTTACCTTTTGGCAAGTTTCGCAACACTTTATTAGTTTCTCGACGTCTTTCACTAAATTAGGCCAGTTGTATTTTACTTTTATACGCCTAACGGTTTCGTTTATACCTCTGTGAAGGTTTAACTTTCCTCGATGGTAATGGTCTAGTATTTGTGGTCGTTCTTCTTCATCTGGCGTTCGGATGAGATCTTGACATATTTTGAATTTTACATCTTTATCTGCTAAGATGTAAGATAGCATTTCTAAATCGTTTTTGGCTTTGAATAGGACGTAAAAGAGATGTTGGGCCACGATTTCGGGGTCGAAAGGTAGAGGTATTATGTAGTATTTCCTATGTCTTACAGATTTACTGTTCACTATGTTGATTCTTGCGCCTTTAAAGTCGTAATTTTCTTCGAATATATCATCAATAATTTTGTGATGCATTTCTTGTAACTATTTCTTTGTTCGATTTATCTAGTAGTTGTGTATTCGCAATCTCTACTTTTGAATAGTCTATGAGGGATCTGCTTTTGTACAACTCCGCGAATCTGTTGTAATCTTCGTGTATTTCCTGATCCTCATCTTCAGTATTATTTTCTGCTGTTTCGTCAGGTTTGTTTCTTCGTCATTGGTGGTATAAACGTTTATCTTAGTTGGTAGTTTTGCGCATTCTTCAAAATAGTTTATCTTAAGTCTTGAGAGTGTATCTGCATTCTTGTTTATTTTACCAGGTTTGTATTCGATCTTATAATTGTAACCTTCGAGTGTTAAGCGCCATCTTGCTAGCTTACTCCCTGGATCTTTTATAGAAAAGAGCTATGTTAGCGGTCGGTGGTCTGTTATCAAGGTAAATTTCCTACCAAAGAGATATGGCCGGAAGTGCTTGACAGCCCAAACGATTGCTAGCGCTTCTCGTTCGATAGTAGAATATTTAGATTCGGCATTGCAAAGGGTTCGGGAGGCAAAAGCTATTGGAAGGTCTCTTCCTACTGGTCCTTGCGAGAGAACTGCGCCGATAGCGAATGCGCTGGCGTCGGTTGTTAGAATGAAGGGTTTCTCGAAGTCAGGGTATATCAATATAGGGTCAGACATAAGGGCTTGCTTTATGGTTTCAAAGGAAGTCTTGCATTCAGTGTCGAAAAGAAATTCGACATCCTTCTGAAGAAGTTTTGTAAGAGGCTTTGACATTTTAGCGAAGTTAGGAATAAAACGTCGGTAGTAGCCTGCGAGTCCTAGAAAAGATTTAATGTCCTTGGGATTATTGGGTGGAGGAAAATTTCGAATACATTCGACTTTTGCTGGGTTCGGCTTTACGCCATCTTTGGTGACGAGGTGCCCGAGGTATGCAACTTCCTTGCGCAGGAATTCGCACTTGTCTGGCTGAATTTTTAGATTAGCCTTGCGAAGTCGTTTGAATATTTCCTTTAGTCGGTCCATATGGGTGTGAATGGTAGGCGAGTAGATGATTATATCAACCATATAAACCAGGCAACGTTCATTTTGAATGCCCAACAGGATATTGTCCATGACGCGCTGGAAGGTGGACGGTGCATTCTTAAGCCCAAATGGCATACGAACGAATTCGTAATGGCCATTCTCGACTGAGAAAGCGGTTTTGGGAATGTCGTCGGGGTGAATCTCAATCTGATGAAATCCAGACGCCAAGTCGAGGGTGGTAAAGTACTGGCATTTGCCAAGTTGGTCAAGAAGGTCTGAAATGTTAGGGAGTGGGTATTTATCATCTACAGAGAGCTCATTAAGCTTTCTATAGTCGATAACGACACGCCATTTCTGTTTCCCAGAAGCGTCAAGTTTTTTGGGAACGACCCAAACGGGAGATGACCAAGGGGACACCGATGGGCGTATTATACCTTGATCTAACATGTTTGCAATTTGTTTTTTGACTTCTTCTTTGTGTACCTGTGGGTATCTATAGGATTTCGTGTAAATGGGCCTAGCATTATTCGTTTCGATGGTATGCTTGATTTCGTTAGTGAAGGTTAATTTATCACCTTCGACGTAAAATATGTCGGCGTATTCAAGGCAAAGCTGAGTGATTTCTTCTCGTTCCTCTTCGTTTAGATGTTCGGTTCTTAATTGGGTTTTTATAAATTGAATTCTATCAATAGGTTCCGTATTACAATGTTCGCTAGTATTAAAATTAAAGATTGGTTCAAGGACTTGTAAAGGTTCTATTTGGAGGTTAGAGAAGTCGATGACTTTTGGGATGACATTGGAATTCATGACTGATGTTAAAAATTCACCATTTTTGTCTATTTTAACGAGGGCATAAGGCAGTCTAACTTTTTCTTTTTCTTGTGCGTATAGTATGGCATCTGTATCAGTAAGGTCGCATTTTAACCTGAGAATTTTTTCTGTACGTCCTTCTATCGAAATTTTGTTTCGAGAGTTTTTATTTTTTTCAGAGAAGTTCTCAAGTTTGTTTCCCGCTTTGTGTAAAGGTATTGTTTTGAAATTAGTTACAAGTTGTTTAGATTTTAAGTCAATTATACAGTTATAGTGTTCTAAAAAGTCTAATCCAAGTATTCCGTCAAATTCTATATCCAAATTATAAATAAAAACCTTATGGGGGTCGCCTGCATTAAATGGTACAAGAGTGGATTCGGTTATTTGAAGTTTTTGATTTGTGATTCCCTGAATGGTTATATTTTCGGGTGATCTTTGAGGAAAATTTTCGGCGGTTTTTTCTTTGAAAATGGTTATACCCGCTCCAGTGTCAATTAGGAGTTTATATTTGTTTGATGCGTCGTTAATGAAGTACAGATTTTTTGAATTTACTGCGAGTAGGGGATTTAGAGAAAGCTCTGTTCTGTAAAATTCAAATTGGGGTTCATGTCGTCTAGATTGAGAGTCTGGATCTGATCCTGGACTTCTTGTAATGGGTCTACAGATTGGTTGGTATTGTTCGGGGGGTGTTTTTGGTTCGGGAGTCCCAGAAAATTTTGATAATTTTCGTTATCAGGGATTGGTTCGAAATTTTCATAAAATCCTTGATTGTCTGCACTATATGCGCGGTATTCGGGCTGTTCTGGGCTATAATCACAGTAGTGGTTGTCATATGAATCATTTACATATTGGTCGGGGTCATATTCATGGAATTGAGAGTTATAGTTCATATGAAGGGTTCTATGTTGATTGGACTGAAAATTAGGGTCCCTTTGCATTCCTGAGGGGCGAAATTGGGATAACTGATTTTGTTGGGAAGTAGCAAATGGTCTGGATTGGTTAAAGGGTTGATTTTGCGAAGAACTTGGTCTTTGGAAATTAGTATTATTTTGGAAATTAGGTCTATTTTGAAAATTTGTACCAAAATTAGAATAGCTTTGATTTTGTTGGGCGGGGCATTCATTAGCCATATGTCCCAAACGTCCGCAACTGAAACACTTTTGGGGTTGAGAAGGGGTTTGCCTGACCGAAAGGTTCGGTTTAATTGAGATGGGTGCTGGTTTAGGGTTTTTCTGAGTTTCGAAATACGATAATTGTATTTCTCGTCTAATACTTATTTGGGCTTCGATAAGATTTGAAGGGTTTCCAGCCCTGATAATCTGGCCAAGGCGTGGCTCTAATCCTGTGAGAAGGGTATTAAGGGCCATTGTGTCAATAAGGGAACACTGTGCATTTTTTTGTTCAGGACTTAGACCAGGAGTTTTTTGAATGTTTGCAAGCATTTTTGCATGGAGTACTTGCAAACGATTGAAAAATGTTAGGGGAGATTCGTTAGATAATTGTTTAAGACGCTGCAGGTCTTGAATGAGTGAGGAGAGGTCCCTTGTATCGCCAAAATGTAAGGTGAGTAATTGTTTATGTCGGCATAAGTAGAAGGGTTTCTCGAGTTTATAAGTTGAGCCGCTCTACCTCGTAGTTTATTTTTTACGAAAATCACTAATAATTTTTTTTGGTCTGCGACTGCTATATCATTTGCACAGTCACAAGCATTTAAAAATGTTCCTAACGAGATTTGATCTCCCTCAAACTCCGGGATAATGGAAAATATCTCAGATAATTTATAGGGCTCGATAGCTTCTGTAACAGAATTTTTTGAATCTTGTGCCACAGTGGCAGTAGCTGCGCTACTAGTTTGAGAGCGTGTATCAGGCATTTTTCTTAAAATTTTATTCAATAAAAGAAATAAACAATAACTAACAGGGAAATATAAGATTTTCGAACAGAAATTCAACCAAAATCACTTCAAAACACAAAATTCAATTTTAAAAATAAAAGAGATGATTCGTTACTTACAAAAACACTCCAAGATGCATGAATTGTCTTGTTCTCGACTTTGGGCAACCAGGGGCTTCACTTGGTGTTCCTTCCGTTCCTGTCGTCGAGTGAGGACTCTTCACTTGAGAGGGTTGGTTCTTTTTTCGTTAAGGGATGAATTCGCCGTCACAGTTAGAGTTCTCCTGTTCTGTTGACGTTGACGAATCCTACCACGACTGCGCCAATTGTTATCACAACAACTTCAAAATTCACTTTTTTAAAAAATGATTTTATTTATAAAACACAAACTTCACTTAATTACAAAATTAAAACAATTAAATTAAAATTCAAGTATCGAACTGACAGCATAACTAGCTATTTCTATTACTAACTTAAAATTATATTTACAAGAGTATTTATATTATTATATTTGCAAGCATCAGCATTGTTCCCACGGTAAAGTCACGTAGAGTGTTTCCTGCTGATGTTGCATCCTGCGAAATATCAGGTCTCGGCACTATTGCGTAATGTCACCTCGTGTGACCGGCAATCAGGTCAATGTATTGTATAATATTGCATATAACATATATATATAGATACATATATATATATATATATATATATATATATATATATATATATATATATACTATATATACATACAAACTTGGTCCCAAATATACAGAAATATCCAGTAATAAAGTAAATCCTAAGCCATCGCAATGTTGACACGTTCATCTCTAACAAACTATCTATACCGTGATTCATATTTCGTGACCTTGACCTCGTCGCTATTTTTAAAATAAATTTCTAGTTAAATATCATGACCATATTTTTATGTCGTTATGTCGTTTTATTCAAATCATTGTTTTTTTGGAACGCGTAAAGGCATAAAATGGTTTTGAATAGCTAATATTAGAGTATATTTCGGATATATATATTTTTAAAAAAACCGAGCTCTAGTATAATCTTATAGAATGACTTGAATTATCTAATCATATTTTAAGGGTAAGAAAAATATTTGCACTATAAACTTAAACAGGGAAAAATATTTTGTGGTTGGGCTAGTATAGCCGTATTTGTTGAATAGTTTGAATGTGCCTATTTCAAATTTTGACTCAGTATAAAAAGAATAATTAGATTTTTATTATATTATTTGGCAATTCTTTATATAATCATTGGAAATACATATAATTAATTTCTTGAGAACAAAGGCATAACAAAAACAGGAACATAATTCTAAAACAAGAATTTATACTTTTTTCCTAAAATCATTTTCGCCATACAACAATGGGATGGAGTTAATATTAGAATAAAATATATATTGTAAAAAATATTTTTAAAAACAAGCTTTAATTTATAAATTATTGAACTAAAAAGTAAAAAATAGTAAAATTACATAAACAGAGAATTTTTAAAAATTCTAATATTTTCTTAGAAACTTGATGTCTAAAAGAGTTGTGTTATGGAAGTTTTATTATTTTTACGTACCTCATAAGAGGGAATCATTGTAATCGTGAAAAAATCGCTCTCCAAGATTTTGCAGATCTTTGCGTTTTCGGGTGCCGGGATCCTGAAATACATGTCCTTCCATTTGATTCGATTGACTTCAAATTTTTCTCAAAAATCAAGGGCCATATTATGGGTATTGGATGGTAACATTTTGGTAAAAATCCAGTATGGCAGAACAAAATGGCCCCTCACAAAATGTAGAAAAATCATTATTAGGAATCTACTTATCGGATAGTAGTATCGGATCGAAGTAAGTAAATATTAATATTAATAATGATAATAATAAAAATAACAAATAAATAAAATTAGTTAAAAAAAATGAAACAAATTAAAGTTTGTAGGAATTATTTTTTTATATATTATAGACTGTGTTATATATACGCACTAAAATTCTGTACGAAGAAAGTTGTGGGTAAAGGCGACTTTACCTAGTTTTTTATTTTTTAGTTCAATAGTTTATATTGTTTTTAACGTTTAATTTTTGTACGTTTATTTTATTATGACCTTTTAAGCATTATTTTTTTACGTACACTGTATAAGAAATTCACGATTTTTCTACGCCAATCTTAGTTTCGGAAAAACTTTTTATGAAGAATAACTTGTTCTGCTAAAATCAAAAATAAAACGTTTCTCAACATTTCAATTTTTTTACGGATCCTGTATAAGATATTCACGATTTTTTTTACTCCAAGGTACCATATGATTGCGCTGTCGTCGAAGTTACATAGGTATGCCAAATTTTAGCTCAGATGCCAGCAAGTGTTTAAAAAACGGATTACAAATTTTGAACCGGAAAGACAGACATTGCGAAGAAAGCAAGTTAAATAAAACCTTGTAAAAGTCGGTTTTTTTTTTGTTCTGATAGTCTGATGACAGTGGCAAACCAACTTAAATAAAGACATATTTTGCGGATACCATAAAACTGCTTTGTATTTATCCAGGATACTACTTGCATTATTACTTTTTTTTAATTTAAGAGAAAAAAAAACAAATTTGATAAGTAGCAAGATAGGCAACTTTCATCAATATACTTTAATACTACATAGAGAGCAAGTAAATATGTCTACACAACAAAAATAATGGATTTAACCATTATTTTTTTAAATAAACATTTGCATTATATTACAAACATCAAAAATATTGGTATTTGTTGATCAAAAGATAAATTACGGGTACCTAGTATCTACCTATCGCAATAAAAACAAAGTCGGGTTTCTCAGAGAAGTCCTAATAATGTTCAACATTTTGTACTTACTAGCTAATTTAAAAGACATAGTAGATAATAGTTCTGAACATAGTCGTTTAGTAACACATATAGTTTTCTTGATAAATGTTTCTTTATAAAGAAAAAATTATAAGTTTTACATTATCAGATCTCTGATGGCATATACAAGTTGTTCAAATAATAGAAATTTCATTATTTTAGAATGCAAAAAAATTAATAATGGAGTATGTGAGATAACCGAATTATACCAAAAGCTAAATATTGAAAATATTTAAGAAAATATTTAAACTCATTTTTTTTCAATTTTTGGTGTTAGGCTCCTTAACTTTAAACAAAATGAAAAAAATTAACTTCAACTGTAAATATTTAATGGCCATTAATTTTGCTTTCTCAGAATTTCCATGTTAAAAATTGATCTGTTTTTAAAAACAACTTTTTTCTATTTTTAAACATTCTGTGCATTAATACTTAAGTTTACCATGGACAAACGTTTAGCTTAGCATCAACTTTTATCAAAACTTAATTTTTTTGAGAAATCAGTACACAAAAATGTTCACGTATGATGGGGTTTTATAAGGTCTGGATATAACAGATCACAGTTTAGGTTTTAAGAAACGCTCTAAAAAGAAATGTATGCGTTTGTGTACGATTTATATTTAAAACATGCAAAAATCATCTGTTGATTATGTAATTTAAAAACATTTTTTTGAAATTCTGTTTTAATTTGTTTGATTCATATAATATCGTGATGTCAGGTGCGACTTATTAATTGGAAGGCGACTGTACTGTCTTTTCAAACATTTTTATTAGGCGTCATTTTGTTTCACCATATTGGATTCGTACCAATACTAGTTTCCGCCTATGCAACACTTGATTTTAGTACATAATTCAAGTTAATTGAATAGGTAGGTTTTTCACTGATTTTTTTAAGACCGCCATTTTGTTCCGTCATGTTGATTTTTTAAATATTTTATTTGATCACCATTTTATTCCGCCATTTTGAATACGTACCACAATTTTACTAGCTAATATCACACTTAATGCTTGCACAAAATTGGAAGTTAATCTAAAAAGTAGTTATTTCAGGCTGAAATATTTTATTAGGCCGCCATCATTCATACCAAAATGTTAGCCATACATTTCTATGTAACACTCGATTTTTATGCAAAATTTTAAGTAATTTGGATATTTACCAAAACGTTACTAGTTCATCCCTATAAGACATTTAAATTTTGACCAAAATTTGAAGTCAAGCAGGTAAGTGGTTTTTTAGCTGTGCCGCAAACTGACAGACAGACAGACCGACGGACAGAATTGAAAAAACATACTTTGGGAATCTGGAACCGCTAAAATTTGAAGCTATGTATAAACTTGGAAGGGAATTTTTTCACGATTACAAATATTTTATTTGTAATCGTATATATTATTTGGCCGCCTTTTTGCTCCGTCATCTTAAATTCGCAGTGCAATTTTACCAGTTCATCTCTACAACACAGTTAATTATTGCACAATTAATTTAATAAGTAGTTTTTTCAGGCTGTTTTTTTTTTAATTTGTTAAGCCTCCATTTAGCTGTTCCGCTCGCTATATTGGATATTTTACCAAAATGTAACCATTTCATCGCCTTATGACCCTTGATTATTGACCGAAATTTTAAATCTATCGAATAAGTAGTTTTTTGAGCTATGGTGCGTACAATAGACCGACAAAATTGAGAAACAACAAGCATGTTTTGTAGTTTTTTTTTAATTTTTCTTTAAAAATGTAAAAAACTTTCAAAAAGTTCTTTACATAGATTGTTTACTTACACCCAGATCCATTTAAGGAGTTTAAGATTTAGATCGGTGTTAAACTTAGTACTTCTAGTAAGCCGGCCATAGTTCAATAAACTGGACTATGGCCCTAAATGTCAAATAAAATCTCGTCATGATAACTTAAGCCTGGTCTAAGGAATATGAGCATTAAAATTTAACAGTATTTCATTAAAACCGCAAATTTTTGAGGAATGTCGTCTATAAAAATGCAGATTAACAAAAAAATTTAGCTTTTGTTGGTTAATTACACTGGCCGAAAAGATTTTTCTAACACAGGCCAGCTCATTATTTTCACAATGGAAATACCCTCCCAATAATAAAAAAAATATTCGGAAAGCCCTAATACGTACCATGTTTTATTAGAACCTTTTATATTGGCAGGTAAACAATTTTATTGTAGGGCGGCTAAAATAAATTACAACAGAAAAATTACCTAGATTGGGTTGTTTACAACATTAGACATAAAATAAACGTTAAACATCACACCTTACAGACTTAAATTTTTCTGGATTTGATGAAGCGAACAAAGAAGATATAGTATAGAAAATCTAACAGAGTTAATAGATGCTGCTGTAGGATTGGAAGAGAAGAAGCATTCATGCATGCATTCAAAATAAAAATGTAATAATATTGAAAATCAAAACTGTTTATATTCTAAAATTATGATATTTTCCTAAGGATATATGCTGTATAAAACACACCTTATTTGAAAACAACTTAATAATATGAGTTATATAAAATAAAAACGTGCTTAAAGCGGCCATAAATGGTGCTTCTACCCTAAATGTTAGTTGTTTATTTAAAAGCAACAAAACTATTCACTCAAAAATTTTGCCTCAGGTACAGACAAACAGACATTTGACATTTCATGATTAATCGGCCATTTCCTCGTATTCAAGAAGCAACGTTGCCAAATTTAATTTCATTTTGTCTTGCGAAGAATTCATTACTGTTCATTAGGGTTGTTAATAATATTTTGTTGCATAATTGAAACGGTTCGATGCATTTGGTCCGAAAATTCACTGGCCCGAACAGGCAATGTCCCGAAAAATCATTGGCTCGAAACTTCGATTTACCTCAATGATTTAAAACAGACACTGGCCCGAACAGTCGAAATATCCAAAATTCGGTCACTTGACTGTAAATGCACTAAAACAGGCAATGGCCCGAAACTTCGTTTTACTCTCAGCCTTTCAGTATATGCAGACCTTTGTCCAAGTTTTATCAAACGGTGGACTCCTACATATAGGTATAAAAAAGTCCAATATAAAATTTAATAACAATAATTCTCTGATACCAGTAAAACTATCGCCCACTTAAATGAAAAACCTAATTTGATAATGAATGAATGAATGAACCATTTATTGAAAAGCATAACAGCTGTGCAATACACTAATTTTCCTATACTAATACTAATACTAGCCTATACTAAAAAAAACTAATACTGACCTATATAAATAAAGTACCGCAACAATAGTTTTTCCCTAATCACTACCTACATTTGAGTTAAATATATGTGTCTTTTCTGTGAAATCAGTTATAAAGTAATGAGCAGAATCAGTAAGAAAATGTTGAAAATTTGCTATTAAAATATGTTTTAAAAAACTTCTAAATAATTTCATTTTGTTATTTGTTTTATACCTAGTGGAAAGTTGCTCTCTTTTGCAAAATAAAAACTGAATTAAACTGATACTGAGAGCAAAATCCCAGAATACCATATCTCAATTGGGTTCCAACCAAACTTCTAGCCATGTCACTTCCCAGCTCTTTCGAGATTATGTGAACTGCGCAGCAGTTCCAGATGCCTTCTAATTTAAACCACATGTTTCTATTAAATATCAAGCATGTACAGAATTATTTAATTTAAAGTTTCCATTATTATGTGAAGTTGAAGATTTGTATAGCATTGAAGATGAATCCCATGATTAAAAACAAGACCAATAGATCTAAATGTATGGAAAATAGTATGTATGCATGTATTATATATTTATTATTCTCTTATTTCAATAATTTTTTTAGGTTTTTAATATTATATTAGTTTCTGTTCCATTGTTTGACGTGTGTATATGTATATATTTGAGTATATGTCAGTTAGTCTGTTAATAAAAGTCTGATAAAAAAGTAGGTATTGTTTCATTTTTTAAAATATAATTGGTGTGTTAGTTTAAAATAATAGATAATAAAATCTTAGTTCAGATTTTAAAAAAATCTGCCTTGAACAAGAAAGAAATAAGGTTTTACAAAAATAAGAAACTTGTTTTCCTTTTTAATTTACCCAAAAAATCCAAATCCATTCGAACCTATGTATATATATATATATATATATATATATATATATATATATATATATATATATATATATATATATCAATTACTCCGGGAGGGTTTGAACTATTTGGACGAAATCTGCAAGGAATATTCAGTATATTGGTGTGGTTTCATAGCAAGCATACTGGAAAAACGTTAAAATTTATGCTACGCGATGTAATATAATGGTAGCGTTCACGATCTTATCAGCAAATAACATACATATATGGGGCTATTTTTGTTAAATCTGACTTTTACAATAAAAATCTTGTAAATAGAATTAAAAAGGATGAAATAAAAAAAATAAATCGGTCTTCAAAAAAATGTACTAAAATTTGAAAAATATTATATTCCATTATTTAGTTAAAAATGTTATTAAAATTATTAACCACTCCTAATAGGCTATATATTTATACTTTCAAGCCATCCTTTTCTAAAAATAAGTTGTCTAGCCTAAATTTGCAACTTTCAATGCCAAATATTCAAGAATTGTATTCTATCGCTAACATAAACGAGGCTTTGCATTGCTTTTCGAATAACTTCTTTTGTTGTCAAAATTTGATCATTACGGAGAGCTGATACATACCAACAACTTTTTTAAATTAGAATTACTTAATTTACAACTTCCATTAATATGTCAAGTTGAAGATTTGTATAAAACTGAAGGTGAATCCAGTGATCGATAGAATGTTTGTAAATAAAATAGAACCCATAACAAAAAAGCACTAAAAAGTTAAAAATAATATTTTATTCCTTATTGAAAATTTCATTTTATGAAGGAAACTAATTCCTGATTACTTAATCAAAAATAGATATTTATATATTGAGTGTCTACATATTTACCACATTAAATAGGCACGGTCTTTTATTGCTTTTCTTATTTCATCCTTATTAGTTCTATTTGACTTGACTTTCCTATTTATCCTGTTACATAACAGGACATATTGGCTTTGCTATAAGGCAATCGCCAGATTGCTCTCCGCCCGGGGCTTAGTCAGAGCTGGGGCAACCCACCCAGATAATTTACACCTTATTCCAGTTTGGAGACGTTATCGGTAGGATGTCCGGATGGCGAGCTCGAAACTCCCGGACACCCAATATCTTTAAAATTCTTCTTAATTTTTCCTCTTTAAATATCTGAAATGCATCTTGGCTTTCACTAGATGCCCCTTGAGAGTACTACTGATATCACGAGATGGCTCTTTCTTTCAAGCTATCCCCTTACCCCTTCCACTCCCGCCACGTAGCGGCCATTACGCTAATATTCTATGTAGAACTGCGGCAGACGAACGGGATAGAATGCGGGAACAACTAGGCCTCACACGTTCACAGCGTCTGCTCCCCCCGCGGGGGTCGTTAGTTTCCACACTGAGCGGTTGAATCTCCCGTTTCCCCCCGAAATAAAGCAGCAAAACCGAACACGTGAAACCACTTATGTTAAGGTCTGCCTTCGACGAGACGAATCGGAAGACTCCTAGTTCTATTTACACAAAGTTTTAAAGCTTTAACTTGGGTTAAAATTTTGAAGGCCCCTAAGAAAATAAACTAGTTGGCCCGGCAGACCTTGTTCTACCTTTTTCGTTAGATGACACGATGAGTTTCTAGTAGAATTATAAGAATATGGGGCGCATTCACCACATAGTGCAGAAATATTATTGAAGGAAAACATATTGGTTTTATAGAAAACATACGCAATAAAACAGTATTGAGAGGTCACTGTAACCAGACGATCATTTCAGAAAAAAAATCTTGTAAATTGGTGCAGTATAACGCTTACGAACTTGTTGAAAAATCTTAGTGTTTTAAAAATATAGATAAGCAACTACTGGCTCCATTGCATAAGCAATTTTACCAGAATCACCGTATTAATATTATAGAAGATTTAAAAACCCGGAAAACTGACGAAACACGATATTAACATGTATACTTTTTCCTAATGATATCGTGAACGCAATTTATATTGCCTTAGGTACTCGTTGAAACAATTGAAAATGGCGTAAATCCACCATGTTTTACATTTTTTAATATGCTTGCTGAGGGATATCCTGAATATTACCTGAAAACTTCATCCAAATTGGTCAAACCATCGCGGAGTAATCGATGAACGTACATAAAAAAATACATGTGGTCAAATTGATAACCTCCTTCTTTTTTGAAGTTAGTTTAAAAGACGAATCAAGCTAAATGTATAGATAATATGTTATATATATTTAATATTCTCCTATTTTGATATTTTTTTTATCTTTTTAATATTATATTAGTCTCTGTTTGACTTGTTCATTTGAGTATCTGCCAATTAGTCTGTTAATTAACGACGAAAAGTGGTTAAAATTAGGACCCATATATTCCGAGCAAAAACAATTATTGCATATTGCTTCCGGTGTAACTGGAAGTACCTAGATCAAGAATTTTAAAGGGAACCCTGTATATATTTTTACGTCATTCGATAGCGCGAAAAATTCCTCTTTTAATGACAAAATAGCGGTATCGATCGAGTTTTCGTCAAGCAACCTAATGAAACGGCAAATGTTGATAAAACATGCAAAAATTTCGATTCATCTCCTATTTTGATACGTTTTAGTAGTTCTTTTCAATGACATTTTAATTTTTATCGAAAATTTTAAATAGGTATCGATATTTTTTTAAAATTAACGTTAAAGTATAAATCAGTATCTAAAATAAAATGATAAATGCCTGACACACTACACCTTTAGTTTTTATTTCAAAGCACAAACTGAAATCTTTCAGCAGAAACAAATACCAACTTTTACACAAAATATTTAAACCATTTTTAGCACGATTGCTATTTTCACAACTATTTTGGTATATACATGAGTAGAGTCCGGATTTTAAGGCAATATGCTTTTTGTAAATATTACAGGCAAACATTAGATGGCTTTTAATATTGACGAATTAGACAAAAACATTTTGCTTTTTTTCAACTTTTATGCTTATTTTATGGTTTGTGCTTTTTTAAAGCTTTTTTTTAGATTTCTTGTAGTAAGTACTTCAAATATAGGTAAAATAATATTATTGCACACGCACACTTTTATCAACGCGAATTAAAATAAACAAACTTCTGTCTCGCTTGCAGTTTCTTCTTTTTAAATCGATAATACGCGTGAAACCCCAGTCCAAAAATAGATTTTATGGTATTAGTTGCGTCTTGCATCAGCTGTTTTTTCTACGTATCGAAAGAGAAAAAGAATGAAATGTTTTCATTTTGCATCGTCGGTATTTGGCGTAACGTTGTGATTTTCTTTAATGTTTTAAAATGCCGAAAGTAAAACCTTCTATAAATGAGCTAATTAAAGACTATAAAGAATTAACATACGAGGGTGGTCGATTGTTTTGCAGAGCTTGTGTAAAACGGTAAGTTTTTTTATCTAAAAATTTTTCACAGTACTTTACTTATGCATACTTTTACTGAAACCATTTTGACTGCTTGTCCAAAAACTTAAAAATACTCAAATGTTTAAGAGTATTAATTAATTTATTTTTTACCCCACTGGACAAAAAAATCATCAGTTTATTTCTTGGCGTGGCTTCTAAATGATACATTTTTGAGAAAATTAATTTAATTTAAAAAATGGTTTGAGGATCCAGCTAGTTTCTTACGTTTTTTTTTTTTTTATTATAGATACAATGCGATAAAAAATACAATATAATTTAACACATTAAGACACAGTTACATCAAGAATGTCTGAAAAAATTTGCGAATAGACCGAAACAATCGACAATTGCTGAATCGTTAGAATCAACTTCAGGACAGAGCGATCAAAGGAAATTTAATCTTGATTTATGCAGAGCTATGGTACAATCCAATATACCTTTGAATAAATTACAAAATGATGGATTAAGGTCATTTTTGGAAAAATATTGTAAGATGCGTATACCAGACGAAAGTACCCTTAGAAAAAATTATGTCACCGCTATATACAATGAAACAATTCAAAAAATAAAGGAACTAATTGGAAGTCACTATATTTGGTTTACAGTGGATGAAACCACGGATGCTTGTGGAAGATATGTTGCGAATTTAATTATCGGGGTCCTTGATAAAGAAATATCACCCACAGGATATTTAATATGTTCCAAGGAACTAGAAGCCACAAACAGCAACACAGTGGCAAGATTTGTAAATGAGGCACTAACAAGCTTTTACTTGCCAGAAGCAGTTCCCTGTAGCAAAGTGTTACTCATGCTTTCTGATGCGACAGCGTATATGGTTAAAACGGCTACAAATTTAAAAGTGTTTTATCCAAATTTATGCCATTGTACCTGCTTAGCTCACGGCTTAAATAGAGTTGCTGAAACTATAAGGCAACAATTTCCTCTTCTCAACGAACTTATAAAAAATGGAAAAAAGGTTTTTGTCAAAGCGCCTTTGCGGGTACAACTTTTTAAAGAAAGACTTCCCAATATTCCATTACCACCTGAACCAGTTTTGACAAGATGGGGTACTTGGTTAGATGCCGCATTATATTATGCAGATAATTTTGAAAATTTTAAAAAAGTTATATTTGAGCTACCGGATACAGCCAGCAAAGCAATTAAAGATTGTCAAACGGTCCTAAATGAAAATTAATAAACAATTTATCCTATTTAAAAACTAATTTTAGTTTTGTCAGTTCCACCATAAAGTCCCTCGAGAAACAAGGAATGACATTAAATACTTCCATTAAAATAATTAATAATTTTGAAACAGCCATTGACAATGTTCCTGGAGCAACTGGCCAAATAGTACAAAAAAAGTTGAAAGACACACTGTCTAAAAATGAAGGTTTTCAGAAATTAAAAAAAATTGCTTTGGTATTGGCAGGGAGTACATACCCAGACTTACAGATGAACCCAGATGTGGTTGCAAAATTTAAATATGCACCCATAACGAGTGTTGACGTAGAAAGAAGTTTTTCCAACTATAAAAACATTTTAAGTGATAGAAGACAGAACTTTACTATGGAACATTTAAATCAGCATTTAATTATTGCTTGTTTCTACAAAAACTAATTTTTTTATTTTGTTTTCTTGTTTATTAGAGGCTCTGTTTATTTTAATGTTTATCCATTATATTTTATATTACGTTTTTTTTTAGATAAACAATAAATTTGTATTTAATTTTTTTGCCTTTTTTATGCATATTTCATGCTTTTTTTGTAAAAAATTACATGCTTTTTAAGCGCTTATTTTAACTTTTTTTATGCTTTTTAATCCGGACTCTATACATGAGAGCATCAAATTGACATTGACATACTGCTTATCGATATCTATGGCGAATGTAGTATAAATACCAAACAAGCGAAGGAGTTATATTAAGAAAGATTTCCAGGGCGTGACGCTCCTTCGAGAAATTATTTTCCATGGTTAGTTTAACACATAAAAAAATGAAAATAAAATAAAGCAGATGAAGATGCTAATGCCTTCATAGTAAGCGGAGAAGTTGAGACAAATATTTTAGCGTATATTGAATATGATCGAACTGCTTCCATTCGAGTGTTTGAATACCAGTGTAATTAATATCTCTCGTGAAAGTGCTAGGAAAATTTTAAAGAAGCACGGTTTTAAGTGTTATTATCACTTATACGAAAATGACTTTGAGAGGCGCTTAAGTTATTGTAATTGGTTTTTGGGAAATTTTAATGTTAATAGAGTATTCCACCATTAAATACTCTCCACAGATGAATCTAGATTTACCAATCTCGCTATGTTCAACAGACAAAACACTCACTATTGGGGCTTGAGAAAATTAACGACTGGTAAGAGAAGGTGTTTTTCAAGAGCGTTTCGGAGTGAATGTTTGGTCAGGTGTAGTAAGACTGAACGTCAGACCATTGGTGGAATGTATTTGGGATTTCTTCAAAACCAAATTAAACATTTTTTGAAAAACTTGCATTTAGATGTGAATGATGGAATGATATTCCAACAAGACGGCGCTCCAGCTCATAGTTCAAAATCTGCAACAATGAACGATTTGGGGAGAATTGGTTGGGTACTATATGGTTCAATTCGATGGCCAGCCAGTGGATTTCTCTATATGAGGTTTTCTTAAAGATAAAGTCTACATATTTCCTCCCTCATCTTTAGAGATCCTAGAAAATCGAATAAGACAATTAAGCTGTTGATATGATTTTGGAAGAGCATTTAAGGAACTTACTAAAAATATCAGAATTCAATTGTGTCAGCAGCAAGGCGGTCAGCGGTTAGAATATTTGATGATATTACAGACTGAATGAGTTTTTTTTAAATCCCAGTTTATTTATTGTATATATTGGAAATAAGAAAAATGTTTAAAATTAAATAAACAAAACCAAAATAGTTAAAAAAACCTTCAATGATATTTATGATTTTTTCCTTGGAAATAAAATCAAAAAGTGTAGAGGGTCAGGCATTTATCTATAGATACTGACTTATAATTTAATGTTAGTTTAAAAAAATTGCCATTTTCTATTTAAAATTTTCGATAAAATTCAAGAGGAAGAATGTCATTTGAAAGAACTACTAAAACGTATCCTAATAGGAGATGAATCGAAATTTTTGAATGTTTCCACAAAAAATAATCAAAGTGCTTCCTTTATTTGCCGTTTTATTAAGTTGCTTGACAAAAATTCGATCGATGACGTCGAGTGCCGTCATATTGATTTTCGAAACAATGTCTCCTGAACCGCCATTTTGAAAAGAAATGTCAACTTGTTATAAGTCATTGAAAAGGAAAATTTTCGTGCTATCGAATAACGTAAAACTATATACAGGGTTCTCTTTAAAATTCTCAACCTACGTCTACTTCCGGTTACACTGGAAACAATATTAAATTGTTTTTCCACGGAACGTATGTGTCCTAAGGACCTACATCTTTGATCCAAATTTCAAAACTCTGCTTCTTCTTAAAAAGCAGCTGAATGAGATTTTGGCCAATATTTCGTTGTCACCGGTATATACGTTCATCATATCAACATTGAAAATTTGATTCATGGATAAAAACTGCACTACTGTAGTAGAAATATTCATCTTTAATTGCTAGTATGTTATAATTGCTATATAAAATAGCAGTTTTGGATATTGCCTACCCAAAGGGTACGACTTTTTTAAAGCTTTATTTTGAAGGGTTTCAAATGACTTTATCAAAGATTTTCAGGCCGAGCCCCATATCAGTGTCAGGTGGGACAAGTGGGAGTGTGTCACTGAAAAATAAAACTAATCTCAGAAATTGCTTGAAAACTACATAGTTAAACCTCTTCATGAAGCCAGTAGGAGCTACTATAACTATAGGAATCAACTGGCATTTAAATGGTAGTAAAACCAATTATATTATTTTTTTATTTAAATAGCGTTATTGGGTACATAATACTAAATTTCTGTGTTTGATGTTGGAATCCCTACTAAACCCGACTTACTATGCGATTAATAATCTAACAAATATATTTTAACCAAAAGAGCTATTAAATATATACTATTCGCTGGCCTACAGCCATCTCAGCTACTGTATCCTATATTGCAGTCAATCAACAGAATCGATGAGAATTTTCATTCACCAAAAGCGCATTCTGAGGAAGATATTTTCTATGAGCCCATTAGAAATCAGCTAATACCTGCTTGTCTGAAAACTTGCTTTCAGTACTTTTCATCTAATATGCTATAAGACTACTCTAAACAGTAATTCTATATAATCACATTTCCACATTTCTAATTAATAAAATAACTCTTCTCGCTTAGGTAAATTGATGAGGAGAAGGACTTGAATTTACAACCTCTGAGAACACAGACATAGCACAGCATATTATATTTGAGTAACTGACTAAAAAAAATTTGTTTTTTTTTAATAATTAAAAACTTAACTGATTTTTCATCACTCCAGATAAAGTTACTTTAAACATTTTATTATAATATTTTAATTTTGAATAATAATAATAAAAAGTTGTAAAAGCTATGCCAAAAAAACAGGTATCATCTTATAGTTATTTCTACTTAAAAATCATATGTATCTAATTAAATAAAACATGTTTAATATATATATATATATATATATATATATATATATATATATATATATATATATATATATATATATTATTCTCCCATTCTTCGTCAATGTTTACGTCATGTATAATTGATTCCAATGGGGTCCAGATCACCAAATGATAGATTTTTCTTTTTGTAAAGCACAACTTTCCTTGTATCTTGTTGATAATATTTATGCCTCTTATTGTTAAGTTTCACTTTTGATCTATCTAAGGAAATGGAGAAACTTCTTTTATAATACCATCTAAGTATAGCTCTCTGAAAAAATAAAGAGACAAAAGTTACAGGTAGCACACACTAATATTCATTTTGGCAGGCTGGAAGTAAACACTGAAATTCAGATATTGCCAATGGTAGTAATTAATTTTCCAATATTTAAAAAAAAAAAATTTCAGTCATTGTATTTTATACAATGAACCATGTTTTAATTTTTATTAATTAAACAACTGAATAAATAGCCCTTTTCATATTTTCCAAATAAAGCATACAATTATTAGTTCGACTACCGAAATAGTTAATTTTGATACAACTCTTACTACTGAATTAAAAAAAAAACCTACTTAATTAAATTATTTATAATTTTTTTATTTCAGCGTGACCTTTGGGCTTACCTGCACATCCCGAAGGTAAAATATTTTGATCTGGTTATTCAGATAAATATTCATACTTAGCAGTCGCATATTTCATACACGGCAATTAGTTAATTACCTAGGAAGCAAAAAAACAATTTTACGATACATTTAAGAACGGGGATACAAACTTTACGCCACAGGGGTCTGAATGACAGGATTATATGATAGGTTTAGATAACAGAGGTTTATAAAATACAACCTTTTATCACACATACTAACATACGCAATTAAAATATACAGCCGGTTAACATTTCTTACGAGTGAAATCAGTCCTTCTGCAACTGGTAAACTGATCCATCTGGCAATTCCTGTAAAATATAGCTAAGATGCCCATTGATTGTGTTAGCAGCTAAACATCTACTGATTTAAATCACCGTAACAAGTATTGTCGCATAAACAGAAGAGTGTCAGCCAAATACATCTTATTCAACATTGGCCAAAGGTTTTCGACATATTGTGAATATTTTTTCCTGAGATAAAGAAAAAGATCATAAAATTATAATTCAGGAAATTCTATATCTTCCTGAATAACTTGTTTTGCAATTGTGTTGCCGTTTCATTTCTCTTATGCCTGCGTTACCTTTAACCCAGACAAAGGATACTACTTTAACTTTACAATAATTTATGCCAATTTTTTAGAAGAACAACTATTGCCATTATCAATTTGCCCATTTATAAAACAGTTTGATGAGATGAACCTAGCTCTTTTTAAGTCTCGCAAAGATCTATGTGATGTTTGCTATGCTTTTAAAGTAAAACATTAGACGAAGAAACATATTGGCAAAAGATCTAGCTAGGGTAGAGAAGGTTACAGACAAAGAGAGAAGTCAAGCAAAAAGCATTCACTGTTTTACAATGGATGTAGAAGCAGTAAAATTGTGTCCCAAAATTGAAGCTAGTGCTGTGTATTATAAGACTCGGTTACAAGTACATAATTTTACGATTTATAACTTAGAAACACACGAGTGTAAAAATTTTATCTGGAATGAAACCGAGGGTGAGCGTTGTTCGTCAGTGTTTGTAACTTGTATTTTCAAACATACAAGCAACTCTAGAAAAAGAATTAAGACCTATTGTGATCTATTCAGACAGCTGTGGATACCAAAACAAAAACAATATTTTAGCCAACGGCTTATCATTTCTATCAACAAGACATAATATTGAAATTGAACAACAGTACTTGGAGAAGGGTCACACTAAAACGAAGTGTGACTCCTCTCACATTCTAATCGAACGACATCTTAAAGAACGAGATATATTTTTACCAATTGATTATATATCAATAATAAAATATGCTCGAAAGAAACCACAGCCGTTTGAGGTCGAATATTTAGATCACACTTTTTTTTATTTTGAAAACATAAGTATGGTCTAAAAGTCACAGATATTAGATGTTTAAAGTACAAACCAAATGACGACATCTGCTACAAGTCAAATTATAAAGACGAATACTTGCCCCTTCCACAAAGACAAAAAACATTGATCTTAATATTGAAATAAGCAAAAAGAAATGGATGCACTTACAAAAATTAAAAATGGTTTTACCAACGGATACGCACTTCTTCTTCGACAATTCAAAATACAAGGAGGACGAACCTATAGAAATAAAAGAAACACAGAAAAATAACGACGAAAAATACTTATAATATATAGCTACACCTTATAAGCTATAGTTAAAGTGATAAAAATGTTGCATTGCTCTTTTTGCACAAAAAAGTATTTATATTAATATACCTATTCAAAGAACATAAACATATTGAATGTTGTGTTTATTATTGTGTTTATAAAGAATTTTACATTCAAACTTGTAACTTGTATTTTTAAAAAACTTTATTTTTAAAACACGAAATTACAATGGATGTTAACCGATCTAAGGCTACTTAATGACTAAAGATGATTACTAATTCTTCTGTATTTATATAAAAATAATGCTGAAATAGCAAGAATGAATGAGTAATCAGAAATATAATGCTTAATTCTAAATGATTCATCGGAAGTGGCCATATAATTAAAGAAAAACATAAAAATTATAGTTATTTAGGTACAAATACTTCTATATACTTATGTAACTTACTGACAAAAAAATCTAATATATCATCTTAAGGTTCTAAAAGTAAACATATTTTTGTACAAAGAAATTGTTATATAAACAAAATTTTTTTTCTTTTACTCCCATGACTCATAAAAAAGTTTTCTTTCTCTTTTATCATTGAATAAGTTATTGTAAAATTGATATTTTATATGACATAATAAAATGTTTTTGTAATATTTTTACTTTTTAACCCTGTAACTATACGTTCTTTGTTTGATAAACATAAGCAAATAACACAAATAAGTATACTGTGTTTTATTTTGGGAACCTCCTAAAAAGTTAAGAAGTATATACAGCTCAGGAACAATGTCTTCTGGTTGTAGAATTTGGTACATTATGTACTCACCATGTTTGATTTCTAACTCATTTGAATAATGCTCATGTATTTCTTCATAAATTGTCCAAATTGTTCTTTCCTCAGGCATTTTTTTCTGTACACCTTTTAGTATCGTTAAAACGTCATTTGTGGTTAAAACTTCTTTATAAGTGGAACATATTAGTCTTGGTACAGACACTCACAGAAATGAATGCATCTAAGAAATCATGGTTCTTGGGTTTAGACCATATCAAATTGGAATTACTAAAGTAAATAGTAAATATCTAACACTAAACCGTTGTATCCTAAGAAAGAAAAACAATATGTCATTTATTTTGACCAAATCTTATATATCAAAAAATAGAATTGCAAACTTTCAACTTTATGTCAGATGTGTAAACTATATTTTGTTCAAAATAATCTACACTATAGTAAAATTTTCAACATTTCCGGATATAGAAGTTTACAATTACCCCACTAGCACACCAAAATAAAATCGTACCAAGAACATAAGTTACAAAATCTTACTTATTTGCATATTAACAATCAAAAATAGATATTAATGATTTAGCTCAGTTTAAAAACCATTGGTATACTGAAAAAAACAAGGTGCTTTATGACGTTTGGATTTCCTTCAAACTTGATCAAGATTCTGATGAAGATGGGACTGCTACAAACTCAGGAAAAGATAACAAAGCCATAATAAATAAAACGGATGATTACAACGAATTAATATTTGTTAGAATGAAGAACTTAGAAACTTAAATTTTTCTGGATTTGATGAAGGGAACAACGAAGATAATAGTCCACATAGAAAATCTAACAGAGTTAGTAGATGCTGTTGTAGGATTAGAAACTCTTGACAAATTGCTAATGAAAGAGAAATGCATTCAAAATAAAAATGTAATAATATTGAGAGTCAAAACCGTTTATATTCTAAAATTATGATATTTTCCTAAAGATATATGCTGTATAAAACACACTTTATTCGAAAACAATAATATGAGTATTATAAAATAAAAACGTGCTTAAAGTGCTTCTACCCTAAATGTGAGTTATTTATTTAAAAGCAACAACAATTTAGAGCTAAAAGAAAAAAAACTTTTGCAGAAATTTTCCGCACCTATTTAACTTTTTTAGCATGGATTCTCTAAATAACCAATTTTCTGTACTTTTTTTTTGTCTCTAAGTAATTATATTTTAGTTAATTAATCAAATCAGAACTTGGTTTGAATAAAATATGTTCACCAATTTTATATTTAAGGAATAACGGAAACCACGGCTCTACAGGACACCACGGTAAGACAAGTATTCCCTCTGCTCTATCATTGATGATTGTCTCGTTCTTAACCTTCAACTGAATGGTAGAAAAACATGAAACGAGACATCATGTCAATTTAACCGAATATAACATGCTATACGTGCGATATCTAGAAAAAAAATATAAAAAACCCCAAAAAAAACAACATGAATAGTTCTTTTTTATCCAAAGTTATCGCGGAAACTATTGCAATACCGCTATTCCACATTTTTTAGTATATTTGCTTCATGTGGCGTGGCCCAGCTGCCCCTTGCCTTATGTTTCATTTTTGCTAGGCTTTATTTTATGTTTTTAACCGCTGCCATACTTCAGACTGACCTCTCCCCCTTCAACAGCGGCTAGGCCACTATTTGCTTTAAGACCTCCCAGAAAAATTCATGCAAATTGACCAAACTATTCTGGAGTAATATGTGCACTTATACATAAACATCAATATTTCACTCTTACCAAGAAGGAAAAAATAGGGTAAACTAAAATAAAAAACTTATAAGAATAGAATGTAGTTTTTATTAAGTAACAAACACAATATATGACTGTAACAAAAGATATTAAAATATACTGTTATCATACTTTAAATATATTGATAAATATAAATATTATTTGGCAATAATAAATAATAGTACATATTTTATATATTTTTTCGAATATGGATGTAGTTTACATGTTTAATAAAACCGTGTAAATTTCCCAAATTAGTGATTTTAATTTCTATATACAGGGTTTTCATTTATATTTTGAAGGCTTTATGTGGCGACAATGGATATTGCTAACTATAATTTTACACTTTATTGTGGTAAAGAGCCTACAGATCAATCCAATAAACACAAAGAACCTGTAGAAACCAGAGTTGTCACCAATATGTTAGAGGTAACTGAAAACCCTAAGAGACATAAAGTATATTTCGATAATTTTTTTACAAGTCATAATCTCCTGTGTAATCTAAAATAGAAAGACTTTCGTGCTACTGGTACAGTCCGGGAGAACAGAACAGTAAAATGTCCTACGATGACATCAAAAATTTTGGAAAGAGAACCTCGGGGAACATATGATTGGCGATTTGACCATAACAATGAAATCTTTGTTTGCAAACGGAATGACAATAAATGTGTCTCACTTGCTACCAATTATGATAGAATCACTCCTGTAACCCAAGTTCAAAGATGGAAAAAGCAGGAACAGAAAAAATTGCCAATACCACAGCCACAACTAGCAACTAATTACAATAAATTTATGGGTGGTGTTGACCACCATAATTGGCTTCTAGAGAAACATCACATTTCTGTAAGAGGGAAGAAATGGTACTGGTGTCTTTTCACAAGGATGATAGACATGGCTATTGTAAATGGTTGTATACTTTACAATATGGTGCATAAAGGACAAAAGAGGATGTCAATCAAGGAATTTCGTATGGAGATTGCCTATCCATATTTGAAAAGTGGTCATGGCTTAAGGATTGATCGTGGACGACCGTTCAGTCTTCCAAGTACATCCAAAACCGTCGTGCCAAAGGACACAAAATTTGACGGGAAAAACACTCCATTGGCAAAAAGGGAAAACAAAGAAGATGCCAAATGAATAATTGCACAGGGAAACCACCACGGACATTTTGCCAAAAATGTAATATTACGCTTTGCATGCCTAGTTGTTTCAACGATTTTCACAAAAAAAATTAACTTATAAACTTTTATTTTCAAATAAATGAAAATAAACTTATACAATATTTTGTTTTTTTTGTATCATATTATCCCAACGTCCTCATACGAGGACGGCAGTTTTTTGAAGAACCAAATAACTTATTTTCAAAATAATATTTTTCTACGCTTACTTATTAAAAACATAGTAGGAATCTCTAAAGAAAATAGTTAATTTCGGAAAAAAAATAATTTGAGCGTTAAAGGTTCACACTTATATAATTGTGATAATATTTTATAAACTTATTTTTATTTTCAAACATTTTGCTTGGGTTAAGAGCTCTGGGGTAGGCATTTGCCCCTCCCCTAAATACGCCACTGGGCTGTCCACTCGTAACACATTTTTTCTCCCTGAATCGCGTAGATAGTAACAGCCTTAATTTTCAGCCACAGATGTGTTTGAGAATGCTATTTTATTAAAATGTGGATCGAAATATGTACTGACTGATAATGTGTGACTTCTTTCAATATTGCCAAGCGGGTCCTGTAAACCCGTGCACAGACGGTTAATAACGTCATTTACTGGTACTGAAAATTTTTTATTTGACAGTATTCCTAAAATGCTTCGGACTTCATTACTGATGGGCGTTACGAGAGAACATGTGCGATTTTTTTCTCCAGTTACAGTTCCAGTAGCAACTATGTTTTGAAACTTGGCATATTTCATTTATGATTTTCTAATCATCGTACGTGAGAATAGACAATTGTTTTTCAATAATTGCTCGTGTACTTTTAATAGTTTCTTGTTAGAGTGCAAACCTTTCTTGCATATATAAAGAAGAATTCCAGCATGTAGGCACGTCCATAATGAACTTTAAATGATTATTTCCCACAGTTTCTTCTATTCGGTTCTTTACGTTTCGAGATAGATAATGAGAAAATATTCTTTGGACCAGTTGATATTTAAAAATTTCTTGACTTTGTGACAACACATGTCAATTTCCCTGCTAGAAGATAAAAGACAAAAGATTAATAATATAATTAAAAAGTTTATAAACAATAGGTTATGTAAAATTAGAGAATGAGCTCGTTTTATTGGACTATTGAATTTAGCTTATTCAGCCATGAAATATGACTGGCATTGCACGAAATCTTTAGAACGCGAAAAATTTCTACCCTAAAAATTAAAAAAACGAATTTTAACTAAAGGTCTTAATTTCAGACAAGATCGTAGATGACCTAAATTGGTGGAGTACCTATTATAATTGAAATAATTTAGCACAGGTCTCATTTAGCCTTGAATTTCTTTAAATGCAAATCGAAAGATATTTACTATGTTGAACTCAAAGGTGTACATTACGCATTAAAATGTTGTGGAAGGTATATGCGTAATTGCAATGTTTTAATATACTGTGATAAAACAACTGTCTTTTTGCATATATCAATAGAATGGCGGCTAGTGTTAAATTCTATTATAAAAGTGGTGTAAAATATGTAATTTGTTCTTGGTAGCTTCTTATCTTAATACTCGTGACAACCAAAAAGCAGATTTTAAGTCACGGAAATTACTAAGTGAGACGGAATGGTGTCTTTTTTCGAAAGCGTAATTCCTAATTGTAAATTAGTATGGAAACGCCAATACCAGCTTTCATATTCAACCTCAAATGTAAAAAATTCGTTTCTTGATATCCTGAAGATTTATGGGGTGTATGCTTTCGCGTTAAATTGACATAATATCTTTTTCTATATTTTTCTACCATTCAATTGAATGTTAAGAACAAGACAATCATCAATGATAAAGCAGAGGGAATCCTTGCTTACCGTGGTATCCTGCACAGCCGTGGTTTCCGTTATTCCTTAAATATAAAATTGGTGAATGTTTTATTCGAACCAAGTTCTGATTTGATTTTATAAACGTTTAGTGCGAGGCAGCATCTAATGTCAGACAACCTTTCTTTGGTGGTCTTCGTCTTATCAGCCAGCCATTCAGTTTAGGAATATTCGAAGTACAATTAGCACAATACTTAGATCCATTGGGAGGACTATC